>DWPV01001945.1:0-18696 GCA_018251915.1 Urbanus proteus proteus
CCTGATGGTAATTGGCAACTGCCGCCCATGAACATCTGTAATCAACCCCATATAAGATCAAGGTCCTACCTGAGGTTGAGCACAGATGCGTTGCTACCCTTGAGGACTGAGCTGGAACGCCTCGGATAAGTATATCTCTTAACATTGCTTGTTGTTATGAGATCGTTAGAAGTAGCTGTAGCAGTGTTGCCTCTGGAATTAAACCATTTCAAAACGGGCTAGTTACTCTGTCAGTTACAAAGTATTAAGATTAATTATCAGTGAGTAAGTAAATTGTTTTATTCATTAACGTAAGTGGATCATACTAATAACCTATTCTCTATGTAAGTACTGTATGACTGTAGCTATAATCAAATAATTAAGTTAGGGAGGAATACATCGATAAATCGTCAATTATATTAACAAATAATAATTTAATCTATTAATTAACAGTCCTTTGTCAGAAGTGGTATCTAAATGAACATTGTCTGCAGTAAGCAATTTTATGATACCAGGCTGCCAATCAATTTTAATTGCCTATTACCGTTGCCATTAAGTTCCATCTTATAAATTGTTTTCTTCTTATTAAAAGTCACACATATTTAATGTATATTTAGGTGCTCCCTTAGGTTTGTTCTCATTGTCATTTAGTTTTAATGCAATGGCCGCCTATCGCATACAACTGCGACCTTCAGTGAATATCATCGTTAAATTTGGCTATTAATGTGCAATAAAGAGTATCTATTGGATGCTGTGCGCTTTGGTATAAGCTAAACAAATTGCGTCACAATTCCCAATATTATGTTCGATAGTCTCCTGACCGGCTTGTTTGGCGTGAAGCCACAATGGGTTAAGCCCGCTAGAGTGATGCCATTCCATTGAAACCGTTTAACGATCAATGTTTGTTCAGTTCCATTCATCACACGTATGTTACGTTCATTCTAATAATGGCTAACAATTTATAACGCGATGCGGAGCATAGCCATAAATAAAACATTGTGTTGTATAATTCAGTGCACTTACCCTTGAAACTGCTGCGACACGCTACGAATTTTCAGCTATTCTGTATAGATTTGCATGGGATTTTACGAGACACACGTTTGCTTGTTTGCATTTATGAGAAAGACAAGAGAGACCCTCTTGTCGTGTGAATGAAATTTACAGCTATAATTAATATTTAACTAACGAAACTTTAAAGTACTTACAACTACCTATTTTATTTTTAAATCACACATATGTACATTACGATACACAATACACATACAATTATAAACACTCACACATTAAAAAATACATAAATTACAGCAATAATATGTATTATATAGGAAACATATTTTTATATTATTTTTATTTCTTTGATACATTTGATAATCTTTACCAAAATAATATCTTCCTCCAACTCTACATCCAACTATTTTTCAAAAGAAAGATAAATTTTCGTTAACAGAATTTCTAACCGTTGTCTTTATGTTCAACAATGAACTTGGGAACTAAGCTTCAAAAGTTTGTTAGATTAATTTCAGCAAAGGACGCTGTTTGAATGACAATAGGGATATTACCTACCGTCATTTGGGAAACAATATTCCTATGATATACTTTGAGAAAGTTAGTTTTGGTTATTATGTTAAGTGTTCGAGGCGAATTTTAATATCTAAAGCTTTATATGACCGAAACAGAATAAGCGAAAAGATATCAAATATTTTGTAAAAAATAAAAATCCTACGAAAGTACTAATTCTTGAGTTGACTGTATTGCTGGTGAATGGTGTAATTCAAATCTTAACGCTTATGCATAACTTTATTATAAGGCATAAAACACATGTGTCCAACTTTAATTTCAGGACCTTACCTATTTACTTATTTTGGTAAAAAATGTCCAAAGGCTCTCGTGAATACATGAACTCTGTCTCTTTGGTTTCTTTTACCATTTAGCTTTCTTTTTAAATATCTAGTGTTTATTCTTTTTCGTAATAAATATAAAATCGATAAACAAATCGTTCGTCGCTTGACGTGAAACAAGGAGCAATATCCTAAACCACAACACCCAGAATTGATTGCTCACGTACTCTGTAATGCAGGAACTTGAAATGTTACGTGACAACAGGGCACTAAACAAATAGAAAATGTAATAACCCTTAGATTGAGGGTGCTTTGATCATATGTTTCTTAAGCACCTGATACCTATAAAGTATCAGTGCTTATATCAAGGTATATCAAGCAATGATAGCCTAGTGGTTGAAACTTGGCCACTCAATCGTGAGGTCCGAGGTTCAAATCCCAGACACACACCTCTGATTTAAGGGCCTATTGAAGATTAATTATCACTTGCTCTAACGGTGAAGGAAAACATCGAGAGGAAATCTGCACACCTGAGAGTACCTAAAAGGTGTGTGAAATCTATCAATTCACACTTGGCCAGTGCGGTGAACTAAGGCCTAAATACCTCTCACTATGAGAGGAGACCCGTGCCCAGCAGTGGGACATTAATGGGTTGACGACGACCTATAAAGTAGCTGATACCATATTTTTAATACGCATACACTTTGAACCTACGCAAAAAATAACGATGTGTGATTTCATAGGCTTAGGATATTTCAACGAGAAGTGATTTATCGCTCTTAAAGGTTGTGTCAAAATGTAGTTGACAGTTTTTCAATTAAAACCCTGTCATCCGTTAATTGATGGATATGAAAAACATATCAGATATGCTCTTATTTATAGCGCCGGTCTAAATTAAGTGTGAAACAAGCTACAAAATTGTTTTGTATCTAACAATAACTTTTGAGACCAAATGACTTACTTAATTATCTTTAGTGCGGATGATAAATAAACCTAAGAAATCAATTACCTAAATTGTATATTGTCAATGAAGATGACAATAGACATTTGCTTCAAAATATGATTGTTACTAGTTTTGAACAAAGCTCGTTTATTCGGAAATCGAATATTAATCATTAACATAGAATTAATTATTCGATACGCTTCACCAGTAGGTCAATGATATTAACATATAAATTGGTTTCAGTTGTGTTACGGGGCGTCATCACCAGCACTTTCGGACCGGGCGCGATTCCCTACTCTGTTCAGGACACATCCTTCGGCAACAGTTCACAACCCTACAAGAATCAAGCTGATGCAGAAGTTCGGATGGTCCCGGATAGCCATATTACAGCAAGCCGAAGAAGTGTTCATATCGGTGAGTTTATGTTATGTGACTTTCGAAACAACGGCTATGGTGGTGGCTAAGGATGTAGGGAAAACTCTAGGAATATCGAGATGAAAGTTTTGCCTTGTAAAATTTAATTAAATGTTATTGTATAGGTAAGATAAAGTATTAAATTAAATTTACAAATTCATATAGGTAAGAATATGTGATATAATTAAATATTTGGCGCATTTAAATCTTTATACTCTATATTCTAAAATGCTGTTTTATATGTTTTTAACGTAATTCCATATAATTAAAACTTTATTGTTTAACTTTAAAATATACATCTTATGTTGAAATGACAATTTATATAAAACAAATTAAATATTATCTAATGTATTTAAAATCAAAATTAAAGCTTGCATCTCATTTTCAGTTTAAAGAGCTATTTGTTTAAGAATCTCATAAAGCTTAAATAAAGTTTAATTGGAAAATAATTTTAAATTATCTCTCCATTGATTGCCTTGGTCTCCTATAAAAGGAATGTCTGAGATAGCGCAGCGTCCCTGTGCAAATAAAACGTTTCCGTTTTACAGCCACTTTATTATTCATTCCTTCTGTTCTATTTTTCTTCTTCAATAGAATTTGGTTTTCTTAAAGGTAAGTTGGACGTAATTTTAGAACTGAAATACATCTGCAGTGCTATCCGCAGTCAGCTTAGATAATTATGTAAGTAATCAACGATACATTTACAACTTGTGGATCATTTAATGGGGCTATTATTAGCTATCTTGGAATGATATCGGGGAAATATCATGTAGAATCACGGAGCATAGGTGGCACCCCTCGCGTGACTGAACCGTTCGATCGGTCGTTGAATACTTGTTCGTATCGATATCGAGTGGAGTTTGACACGCTAAGCCACCGTCTGCGGATTGACAAACAATCTTTATGATTGGCTCCCGACAATCGGCGATATCCATTTCGCAGTATCGAAATTCGAAACAATACCGTGAATAGCTATTTTTAACTCGGAGATAGGATCGTGTCTCGAGCTCATAAATCAAATACCGATATTCTCCAGCCTTCGCGAATCTAAACCGAGGCACGGTGTTACGTGAACTGTACTACTAAAACAGTTCCATATAAACTGGTGCCTAGCATACCATAATTCATGCTATAGTTCTTTATAAAAACCACAAAAGTACCACAAAAGATGGTAGAATCATTGGAAGTTGGTTTCTGGAAGCTGGTCTTCATACCAATTTAAACCCTCACACGCTCGTCTTCACACCAACATAAACCGCAGTGTTAAGTGTTGGTGTATTCTGACCTAGATGGAATATGGTTATAGTCAATATCAATCTGTAGGTGACCTCAGGTAGGAACCATCGTATCTGAGGTTGATTATAAATGTCCATGGACGTTCATGACCACGTAACCGATGAACTGCATGTCGTTTGGTACTTAATTCTTAATTGTGTACTTATACGGTACGCCCCTAAGCTAAACACATTAGATTGCTGGTCACCCCCGAGCCATGAACTAACGTTCATTGTAACAATGGCTATAAAGAGAAAATAATCGCTCCCAAGGGTCGAGATCCCAGCTCTCACATGCCTACTATATTTTTCCTTATTTCGCACTAAGTCCATAACTCGCCTTTAGCTCGGTGTATACAATCGGATCTGATTTAATCCATCCGGCAAAGTTAGAGGTATATAAACGTTGAGCTTACAGAATACTAAATCGAATTTGTGAGTTGAAGGGCAGGATATACAAACCTCTCACATTCCACGTAGTTTTTACCAGGTTGTAGATTTGAGGCATTTCGATACTTCATAGATGTAATGATTCTGTATCAAGTTCCATGATAACTAGAGAAATGCGTGTTACTATTTCTTCTTAAACTGTACAAAAACACATAACAGTAAATAGATTATTTAGTAACGCGGTACGTACAACTATAATACGTACAGGTCAAGTGCCGAATTAGATCAAAAAGATCATAAAATTTAACGTCTTATGACTTACGTAATGCAACGCGTCTTATTTATTAACCGCTCAGTTGAAGTGCGGATGACCCCGCGGTTGAAGTACAATTTAACTGATCAACAAAATTAGACAATTTCGAGTGCGATCAGAAGTTCCCGTTGGTCCCAGATGTTAGAAATGACAGTCGTTAGACCATAACGGAGGCCTTATGGTTGATTAAAAAGCATCTGAACGGATTGGCCACTTCGCGTATCGTCTTTTTATATAGGTATGAGTTTACTTTGGACTAGAGAAGTAGAGATCTGCAAGGGTCTTTACCTCGTCGTCAACTCATTATTGTCCCACTGCTGGGCACCCCCGGATAGTGAGAGGAATTTGGGCCTTAGTCCACCGCACTGGCCAAGTGCAAATTGGTAGACTTCACATACCCTTGAGAACTTTTTAGGAACTCTTAGGTTTGCAGGTTTCCTGACGATGTTTTACTTCACCGTTAAAGCAAGTGATAATTAATCTCTAATATGCACATAAATCAGAGGTGGGTGCCTGGGATTTGAACTTTGGACATCCCGATTGAGAAATAAAGTTTCAACCATTAGGCTATACTGCTCTACCTTTGAGACATAAAAGGGGTTGCAGTCATATAACCTTATAACTAAAACTGTATGTAGGTATATGTGCGAATTTTGTACGCTACAAAAAACCTAAATGAAGTTTGATAAAAAATGTACATGCCTCAAATAGTATCGGATGCACTAAAACTATTTACGAGGGTCGGACGACCGCTACGTATACAGTATTTGCTCGCAATGAATGGCAGCCCAGGCTTTCACGCTAGCTTCAATGTAATTAGAGCGACTGGTTTTTCTGCATAAGTGGGTTTCAAGAGTTCTTGCTCTCCAACTCTGTTACAATCATGCCGGCACTAAAATATTCTATACTGATACTGATAGCAAAAAGCGAGTGTAAGCACCTTTTTGTCTTCTGAAGAGTAAAATAATAAGTGACGACATTAAGGTCGCCAAAATACGGAAAACGCTCAACAGTTCCTATAAAATTTTATGTGGGTCAGAATAAACGTAACTTACATATATGGTTAACCTTTATTACCCGATTTACAAATATTACCTATCGTAGTGTAAATTTTATATAGAATTAATTTGTGTTATACGATTCAGCTGCATTATTCAACATCGCTATCACTACATAGTATAAAACGAAGTCACTTTCCGGTGTCTATTTCTATTCCCTATGTATGATTAGATCTTTAAAACTGCTCAAAAGATACTCTACTAATACGATTTATATTTAATAGATAGAGTAATTCAACAGGAAGGTTTATAAGTATAATAAGATCCATTATGAAGCAGAAAAGCGTGCGAAGCCGCGGGCACAAGCTAGTTGTTTCAATATAGCTTTTTAAAGTTGAATAATTTCTATAAAGTTGGAATATTGTTACTCTGATCAATTTATGGGTACAAAAAGCCCTTAAGTCAAAACATTTGGAATTCGCTGTATCTAAATGTACATATTTGAATATGTATAAATGAATAATGTTACTCTTTATTCGCAGACTGTAGAAGATTTAGAAGCGCATTGTAAGAAGGCGGGCATCGAGATAGTGACGCGGCAGTCCTTTCTATCAGACCCTGGAGACGCTGTGAGGAACCTTCGGAGACAGGACGCCCGTGTCATCGTGGGCCTCTTCTACGTGGTGGCAGCCAGGCGGGTCCTCTGTGAAGTGTACAAACACAAGTTGTATGGAAAATCTTACGTCTGGTTCTTTATAGGTAAGTACCATTTACCTATATAAATATACTAGAAAACATCGTTCGAAAGAGTTATGTTCTTAGTCACTGCGCTTGGCTGTGTTGGCGACAGCAGAGAATGAAAAACTTCTGAGAAATGTGCTTCTAACCCATCTTCTAGATTAAATTTACGGAAAAAAGAGGAGTAGTGTTTATCTACATTGGTAACCTAGTGGAATTAATTCAACATTTTGAACATAGCAAATGAAAATGTATCTTATTCTAATGGACCTCTACTCTCAACCTTTAAAAAATCAAGCGTTTATTTTTTCGTACCTAGATTTTTACGTCTAGTGTGGTAGAATCATTTTACTTAAGAAATATATTCTAGTACATTCCCAAACATTACATATATCAACACAAAACCCTCGCAACGACACTTTTATGCTGATGGAACGTTTCTAAATGTTCACACTTGTATAACATTTCAAAAATATTTCAATCACGTTCTTATTCATACAAGATTTGCACTGAAATTTCATAAATATTCACAATATTGAGCAAGAAACTCTCACTTGAACTCAAACTTCATTACAACGTTCTCGTCTATAGTTCGAAATATCAATACGACGAGCATCGTGCAAACGCTTTTAGTAAATAAATAAATAGATAGGGTAAATAAAGCTATTTGTATCTGACTTCGTCACTCAAATGTCGGATTTGCGACCAAATTAACTATGAGAGATGATTTTCTAATGGTTTCATTTGATACATACATATCATTACAAATATCCTGCCAAAATAATTCGTGAATAGGACACGTTTTTAAGTATGTAGGTATATTGGATTCATATATACAAAAAAAAATAATGAAATCCATTCCGTTTCAATTTTAATTATTGTCCATTATCAGAGTAAGATAAAATAACCATTTCAGTTAGATACATTTATGATTCAACTGATACGATGCATATGTGTTACATTACACGTTACAATCTATAAATCTAACAATGATTATTATAAATATCTAAACAATATCCAACGGTTAAGAAAACGCAGTTCAAATGAACAACGAACCAGTCCCGAATATAGGGGTACTTTGTGGGTTGTGAGAAATAAGTTAGAATTAGGGAAAAATAAAGCGACAGCAATACGAGTTAGTCCCCCGCAGATAAAACGGGCTCAGGTAGTAAAGTAGACGTTTTAGATGCCGGTTCATGTAATTAGGGCTAGAAAACATAAATTCTCAACTTGGATCACGATATTTATTGTAGGCACAACTAAGGGTGAACAATTGCCCTAATGGATGCTGTCTAACGAAAAGTCGAAGTATTTCGTATCATATTAATAGTGATACCTTTAGAAAAATAATAATTATAGTTAACATACTACAAATAATGTGTAGTTCTTGTACACTTGACCTTTAGAACGGTATTAAAATTCAAACAGAAAGTAAGTTAAATAAACTATGATTTTCCTTCAAACGCTTAAAGCTAGATTTTAAAAACAGTATAAAAGGGTCATCTATATGTATCAAATTTCATAAACGTTCCTTTTTATTAAGTAAAAAATAACAATAGAACAAATGACTGACAGCTGCTGCTTTCTGAGCGACCCGCTAAGTGACGCGGGGAAGTGCCAGTCGTGACCTATTTACTAAACAAAGTTTAAATTCATGGCACTAGCATAAACCTAGACTAAAATGGCACACATATGAATATTTCAGAAATTGCCGAAGTGTTTTTGTATAAACAAATATTATACTAGTAAGTAATAAAAAAGGCATTAAGCACACGGATTTTACGCTTCCTTCTCTTTTCTTTTTTGTTTGCCGCTTTGAAGGTATGTCCGTATTAGAAATTAATTTGATTAAATGATACCTATGATAGAAAACATTGAGATTAGACCTACATACCCGGAAGGTCTGTATAGAATCAATCTCTATCGTGTACACTCTATCCATCCAAACTTGGGTAACTTGGTGACTCAGAAGTAAATGGTTTTTATCCTTAAAGGAAACCTTATGAGTGGTGATAATGATAAACAATAAGCAAGAGGTACATAATTACAACATTTCATCAATTTTCCCCCAGACTTATTTTTTCAAAACTAGATTAAATTACCTTACTAGATCCTTTTATTATTACTTACTTCTACTTCCACTGCTCATCCGTGACCTAATTAAGACTCATAGGATAAGGCGATTTGTGCTCTCTTGGAAATCCATTTTCATTTATAAAAGGTCAGCCTAATGAAACAGGTATTGTTCTATATAGACTGTGGGTATACACGATCTTCGATATAGTCACATATTTTAGTACTAGATGATCCCCGCGATTTCACCTGCATTTGAAAAGCAAATTAATAAACATGTCGCAAGTTTGTCACAGCAGTAAACCAAAACTGTATCCCACGGGAACTGCACATTTTCCCGGGATAAAAAGTAGCCTATATGTTATTCTAGACTACAGCCTAGGATTTCACCCAGATCCATTCAGCCGTTCTTAAGTTATAGAGTAACAAACAAACATCCATCCATCCATCCATCCATCCATCCTCACAAACTTTCAGCTTTATAATATTAGTAACATAACGATAACGGTTATTTCATGAATATCAATTCAGTGTTCAATTTGTTATAATGTATTTTATTTGAAGGCACTTACAACGAACGTAGTCACTTTAATTATGTTACTACCACATCTTATCCACAATTTTCTATCGTGTCTTCTTGCATCGTTAAATATTCATTGCATAGTAATATAAAAGACCCTTCATGGTTCAATTCCGGAGAAACTACCGCCATATATATACTTCTACATCTACACTATAACAACCTTGTTCAGCGCTACTATGTTCCGGTTTGAAGTGTAAGGCCTTATACAAGGTTATCGGGGTTTTTCACGCATCAGATACGACTTCCATCCTATTTAGAAGTTGATAACAGATGTCCATAGATGACATTAACCAATTATCATTAAGTAGTCTGTCTGCCCGTTTAAAAACTCTATTTTATCAGATAAATTACTAATCTAGTTGCTTTTGTATAATTATACCTAACGATAAAGCACGCGGACTGCCTGATGGAAAGTAGTTACCGCCGCCTATGGACATTTTCAACATCAGAGGAGTCGCCAATCGGCGCTTATAAAGGAGAGCTCTTTTTGCACCTTCTTTGAAGAACTCCATGTCATAGCACTCCGGGAACGCTTCAGGAGGAAGTTCATTCCACATCCTTACAAGTCCTTAGTAAGAAAATTTGCTTATCCATATAACTCTATCGTTCCTCATTCTGTCATTAAATATTCATTGCATAGTAATATGGTAGAAGATAAATTCCAGTATAAAATGGCACAAAAATCACATTTCCAATTTGTCTCCCCATAAATGAACTCCTGCGGAGTCGTTAATGCGCGTTGAAATTGGTTTCTCACACGGTGTAAAATAAATTTGTCTGAGGGGGTGTGAATTTGGTTTGATTTATTTGTCTTTAAGGAAATTGTCGTAAGTATGAAACTGACTGGTGAATAAATGTAAATAACTGTAAAAATAAATGTATATAAGAGAAGAACTTTGAATACAAATCTGAAGAATGCGTGTTTAATAGCTCATCGGCATTATGACGGCTCTATTAAAGGCTTTTGTCAATAGTAACCGCGCCTGGCAGTAGCCGTTGATGTAATAGACAGTAATTAGCTTCTGCGGTGATTAGCACTTATATGAATAAAAAATGTGTAATATATAGGCCGTATCATAGCAATATAGGCGGCAGTTAACTCCCGTTCCGATAACCATCTGATATACCAAAAAAATAGAGTCGCATTGAGAAACACCCCTTTTTGAAGTCGGTTAAAAATCCTAATATAATTAAATTAAACTAGACTTTATCGAGACCTGTATATCAATCAAACTTTAAGACAGTACTTAAAATTATCTAATCAACATTTTCTCCAACATACCAGCATATTTAATTATGATATTTACCGCTTAATTAAAGCAAAACGACAGCTTTGAGTGTTATTTTCGTACATTAACTGAGACACGTGCAAGCTAACCTTGCTAATGAAATACGTGACGTCCTAAACAAATAATTGGACTTCTGCAACTCAAATTACAAGTATAAATTGTTTGATTTTCCTTATATAAGGTGAAATGAGTATTTTAGCTTTTTTAGTCTGAGATAAACCACTACATGTACGCACAAACTGTATATGGGCACCCAGACCCAGAACAGAATTCAAAATTTAGATAGGTGTCTGCTTCTCGAGAGATAGAAAGTTAAAACCTATGCATATCATACCGGTATGGTGACCATTCCGCCATGCAGATATTATGTATCTTATTTATATTATTGATCATATAGATACTGGAATAACACCATTAATTGTGGTGTGGTTTAATTATAGCCGCATCACCATATAGAAGAATGCCTGACATACCATTAGAATTGCATACTCATTACACTTCAATCAAATTAATCACCTCACCTATTCCTATCTACCTTATTATTATCTAGTTCCTAGCTAGCATTTGTACTACTATGTTCTTAATAAGTATTATAGGCCAGTATAAACACACCTCTATTCGCTCAAATGAAATTATTACGAGCATCTTTATCCCACGCATTATCGCATAATAATTTCAGTAAATACATAAGTATAGCAATAACTGGCGTAATGCGACTCATAAGCGGATATAATATCGTAAGGTAAATAGGGCGGATAAGGCTTAATCGTGAAGTTCTGTTCACAGCTGAGGCTAATGTTTACTCTCAGTGAAATAAGGCATATGAAAGGATGCAGATTGTATTCGCTTTGAGTTTGGTGTTTAGATTTATTTTGTATTCAACTAATTTATCAATAAAATAAGTACAATATTGTCAAAAACTTTAACAAAAAAAATAAATTGCAACAAACATAGCGAAGGAGCAAATAATATATTATCCATTTGATGACAAGCGGTGACTTCGCAGTGGAAATCAATCACAGATAAAATTGAGGTCTTACGTAAGGTCAGTTGTGATATCTCAGGAATAACATTGAGCACCTCCTATGCGTCTCCATTATTACACCCTTCAAACTAGAACACAACAGTGTTGTATGCCTGTTCTAAGGCAAAAATAGGCATGAGTATAATTCCTCGAAATTCAAAACATTAAGGACTAATTTAGCACGCTTTTAGCGGTAGATATATCTCCTTTTTTCCGGAACCCTTTTTATGTCCCACTGCTGGGCGCGGGTCTTCTTTCACAACTGAGAGAGCCATCACGCTACGCTGCTCCAACCCGCGTCCAATATTTTCAAAACGCCCATAAGGCCCCCGACAAGGTTTAACGACTTCTTTCCAATGATAATAACCGGGACCGACAACTTAACGTGCCTTCTGAAACACGAAAACACATGAAATTTTTGCCACTAGCGGTCACCCATCCATCTACCGACCGCGCCCGACGTTGCTTAACGATGTAGATCGGTTAAGATCTACGCAATGCGCAGAGCTATGTGCGCTTCAAATCTCCTTTACAGCTTTACCATTAGTACTACGTTAGTAGTTACTATAAATGAGAAATGAATATACCCAGTAGTGTACGAACCGCACAATCTTACGTAATTTATCTTCGTAACTATACTAATACCAACGAGGAAGACTCATCGGAGAGCCGCTAGTCATGTACGTAAAGGGTAAGTCCAGTATAATCAACATGGTAATTAGACCGGACCCTTGCGAAGTTTTCGTATGAACGAAACACATAATTCGAAACTTGTGTGGACTTCTGTACGGAAACTTCACGATGTGACATCAGCGGCTGTTTGATGGAAATAGTTCTGTTAGAGGAAGAAAATAAGTTCGTTAGTTTGAAGATTTAAGCAAAATTATGTTTTTATGTTTTTATTTTTTGTATTACTTTCAAGTATCAAAAATATGAAATAAAGGTATTTTTTATTTGTTTTTATATTAGAAACTAATAAAATAAGATAATAAATGGACAAGTGCGAGTCAGACCACTTAAATGTAAGGTTCCGTAATAAGAATGAATACATATCAACAGTCAAATTTCTATTTCATAGTAGCAAGGAAATTAGCACGATGTAAAAAAAGTTTATTTTACATATTTCCAATAGTATTCGAGTAAACTGGCTGTAACATGTGCGACCATAGTAATATTATGATGGACAGACAGATGGTAGACGAATAGCAGGATCGAAAGACAAAGGAACTGGATGACATTATAAAAGTCCCCTTTTTCGCCATTCGACTACAGAGCTTTAATAAAGAAATATATAAACGACCCTTCACTTCTCAACCATATTCAGCTTAAGCGACACAGCTATGTTAAAGAAATATGTACTTGAACAATTTGGAAGTCTTAACGTCCCCTCGGAAAACGAGGACGAAGTTCTTTTGTAATCTTTCTTACTTACATATCACAATTTTTCGTGCAAAATGCTGCTATTAAACTATTTCTTAAATACTTATTTTTTTCTTGTTGCAGGCTGGTAGTGCATTGTCTGCTCATCACTCTCATCACCTTCGTGGACCAGATCCTCGGCCAGGAGGCCGACAGGGAGCACCAAGGCCCCCAAACCTGCGGGGGCCGGTTGAAAGGCCCCGTAGGGGTCATCCAGACCCCCAACTTCCCCAACCCGTTCCCCGTACCGATAAAGTGCAAATGGATAATAGAGCATGACATCACTAATGGGACTATATCGATATACTTCACCCAGCAGTACACCACTAGTGGACTAACGTTCACGGAGTATATGTATTATGATGAAACCTATAAGTTGGGGGAGCGGAGAGCGCTGACTGTCACAGAAGAGAATATCACGAGGATCAAGTGGTTACAGGTAAGTTCTTTATTTAATTTTGTGAATCAAATAACGTCCCCGAATAAATAAATGCACGGCGTTCAAATACTGAATTTAAAAAAGGAAACATAAAACCAGCAACATTGAAGCACCATGTTATTGGACCGAATACCACATCGAACTTTTATTTTTAACTTTTCAAAATACTGTACGAGACCGACCGGGCACCAAGCTAGGCAAAATGAATTATATAGATAAAATATCCGATAAAGACACGTTTTTAATGGGGTACTCTACAAAAATACAAATTTCACGAAAGACGCACTTTTGCTTCAAAAGCGCTGGGTCATATTCAAAAGATTGTGATGCAAAATGCTGAGAATAAACGACGATATCTCGCTAGGCTAAGCAGATAGTTCCACGATAATAGGATTCTAGTCCCCAGCCAATGCGTTTATCTAGCCAATTTGCATTTCATGCTTAATCTTTTAACAAGAGTAAACTTAACGCATATACAACGTTTATGAATAAGCTTAATCGTATTTGGCGCCATTAATAGAAAGAAAGAACGAAAAGATTTATTCCGTAAACTACCAGCCTGCAACAAGAAAAAAATAAGTGTTTAAGAAATAGTTTAATAGCAGCATTTTGCACGAAAAATACCCAGTGGTAACGCTTTTTAATTGCATTATTAAACCCATCATTGCTTTAATGCTATTTCTACTTATTGTAAGTGAAATCATATAACGAAAATCCGACTCGCACTTAGCCAATTTTTCACTAACAGAAAATGGAAGGCGGAAGGCCCGTGCTCTATAATTTTGCTTACGCATCGGCCGCTTGTTAGTCAGGTGTCCGACTTAATTATGGAACTATAAATAAGGCTGGAGTACGGCACTGAGTGACGAGGGTACAGCGGGTGCTTACACAGAATTATCCATGCCGTACATTTACCTCTATGACGTTCCATAAATTTGCTCACTCATTTTTGCGTTTTCCCTGTTATCTCGACGTTTATGAAGTTTGTCGTTTTCTGCTATAGTATCTGGTGTTTTCTGCAGATCAAAATCTTTTTCTGAAGTGTATTTTTATTGTTGTTTTAGTCACGATAAAGTCTTATCAACCACGTCTACGTTTATAGTTTTATATTCTACATTCATCAATTACTAAAACATTTTCTACAAGATACCTTAAGCAATTAATACTTCTTTCTAAATATCATTTTACACAATAATATTTTAGGCGGTTTCGGCCATATTTAACATATTCTCAAGGGAAGGTACAATATCTCCATGACAATACCGTGTTATGTTAATTTCAACCTTGAACTTCATTATTCTCTCCCTGAAAAGGTACTTCTCACTTAAACTTTGCAGTTGTAAGCCTGTAGAGATACTTTCTACTCTAACTTAAAATCCACTGGCTTATTTGTACCTTCGTTCTACCTTCTGGATTATTGTTATTCAACGTTTTGTAGGCGTATTGTTTCACCAAACATAAGGATTTGACGGTATTACATTAAAATGGCTATTATTCTTGAGCAGACCTTCCTTTAACCCCCATGGGAGTATTTTACGATGATTTAAGTTAACTAAAAATGTTATATTTAAGCATAAAAATTTACTACCATCAATTTCTAACAAAAGCATCTCATTTCGAGGAAAATACATTTAAAATAGTGCGTCGTTAATCACAGTGGTTGGACCGCCGCTATTGCGAAACATTCTTCACGAGGGAAGGACCATTTGTTTCTATTTTCGGCCGGCGAGCGTAAATCGGCCATTCCTATTCTATCCTGGCCCTTCCTGTTACCTGGACGATTTGAACAAAATAATAATCGTGCGAGAATATTCCAGGAAAAAAGGTGATTTCATTTCTTTGCCTTATTACATTTTTTTAGAATGAGCGGAAGTAATTTTGGTGAAATATTCTTTTCCTGAAATTGAATTGGCTGAGTAGGATCCATTATCCACTGCCAGGCAATGGCCTTTACGCAAACGGGGTTGGTCTGGAAATTTACTGGAAACTTTAGCTGAAACATAATTACTACAAATCTTGATAAACGTAAAGCTTTAAAATTTTGAATTGATAACTTTTGGAAGTTTCATAATAAATTCATAAAACAGTTTATGAAAATGATAAATTTTGACTGTTGATGATAGACGATAGAAAATTTAGAATCATACTCAGTAATCGTATTCTACCAATATCAAGAAATTCATTGATATCGAAAACCAATCCTGTATTCAATCCCGTATACAAACTGGAATTGTTAAAACTATGCTATTGAAACTGGTTTTGAGTTACATCTTTGCGCCAGTACTGTCGACCATTCTTCACGGGCGAAGCACCATTTATTTTCATTTCCGACCGGCGTTCGTAAATCGTCCAATTTTTCCATACACGTTCTTCTAGTTACAAGTCTTTGTATAAATGTAAAGAGAAAAGAAACTTAAATGGAATGAACATGAGACAAGATCAAATTTTGAGTATAAAAAAGGTATAGTTATATAAATCTGGGGTATTTAAGGAAGTTCTGAAAAAATCATAATAATCAAATTCGCTACATAAAGTCTATTTGTTAGTTATTTTTAATAGTAATCATATTTGGACTACCTGTGAGATCTCTGCTTTTCTTTTCTCCATTTGATCCATCTGTATTCACAGGTATGTAACTTATTTTTTAATCGAAGTATTTTTGACATTACACGTTTAAAAGCAAATAAATGAATATAACACAAAATGGAAGATTTTATTCAACTGCATAATTTTAATAAAAACAAATCCCTTCAAAGTTGTGCATCGCCATCTTTTGACACGACTAACCGAATAAAAGACTTGTGTACTCCGAAAACGTCTGCTTCAATAAGTTCATGGCATATTGGCAAGTGTTAAAAAAGATTGGCTAACAACAAAAGTAAGCAAAATCCGCTTTACTATCTAGCGTATCTATACTCTCTTGCTCTGGCAAGACGCCCATATCTCAAAAGGTTTGTCGGTTTTCATTTCTTTGCCTTTTCCTACATTGAATTAATGTTTCCTATGACTTATTTCTGCGAACTCTGCTGAAAATTTTAACCGAAACATTTCCGTTCTCTTATTTTTGCCGAGGCAGCGATTTATGGCGAAAATATTATCTCTTTATGTAGAAATTCTTGGTACGGACACTGATACTTTTTCATTCGTTCTTTTTAGTGCTACTTACCTTTTAAATCTTTGAATTCCTAAAAAAAGTGTTAACATGCGCAACAAAACTCATATATGACAAATTATTATCAAAATTTCTTATCCTATTAATCCTACATCTATCAATGTAGTACTCACATTTAAAATCCTATGGTAAAGCTCACATATGACACTCCAGTTTCATTCTCGAGGGGAAAATGCGTCTGTCATCGACTTCAATTTTAACTTCAGATCTGTTTGTAGGCTACAAATGTCCACATACCAATTATAACTTACTGGACCGCTAGTGGAATAGTTTTCTATGAGAGTGTCTATGTTCATCACAAATTATATGTTATATACCTTGTGAGCTGAGTCCTTTGGATGGATTAAGAATTTCTGAACTGAGTTCGATTAGTATCTAATTCATATCTTCATTACATATTTCACAAACTCGCGTTCGACCTTCGTTACAGAATCTCTTGCAAAAAACCTGAATTTATTAGTAAGCAATTGACCTCCAGTTTTGAACTAGTGAGTGCAGTGGATACTTTTGTAGATAATATTGAGAAGAAACTATCTTACCTTAGAATCTTCTTATCGAAGGTTTGTGAAGTGTGTGCTATTTGGTCCTAGTTTATTAATGACTTATAACATTTTCTCTTTCTTTGCAATGTCCGTGGATTCATAAAACAACTTTTAATAGCTCATTCATAATCCGATTTGGATCTTCAACTCCAACTTTTGTTTCTTCAAATTTGGTCTGATCTAATATTTACTTAATTAACATATATTCGTGCTAGTGTTATATAAGTACATAAAAACACAGCAAATGAGAGAAACATGTGATGGAAATAAACTAACGGACGGAAAAGGGACGCTCTAATATAGTCCACACATCCGGGCTCCCGTCGTAACATGTCCATTTCAGGCATCATAAACACAGCGGGGAATCAAACAAAAAATAAATAAAACCTAAAGAAATTTAGCAATTCAAATTTGTGATTTCCCGCTGGAAAATAAACATCGCTGGTACACAAATTTATTGCGGACGTGTTTGTTCTTGAAACAATAATTGTCGAAAAATATAGGAATATTTTTGAAGAAGGATCGTCTTCTCCAGGATAATAGAGGGTTTTTGTTTTAGCGCGTTTGTTTCAGGTATTCTTTCTGATCTGTTTCCTTTGTTTCTGTGATTATGTTAATATTGGTGTTACACGGATAAATTTCGTTTGCATATTTATTAGAATCGGTTTTTCGATGTTACAAAATGTTTTGATTCTTAAATTTTGGTTAATAATTTTTATTTGAAGGATTTAAACGGGTTTGGATATATTGATTTGGTAAAGACTCTAGAGAATAGTTTTTAACCGACTTCCCAAAGTTATATTAGAGCCATATCACCGCTACAGCAGTAAATCGCTACCAAATCATTATTAACAGTGTTTAATAATGTTTATAAGTTAAGATTATTACTTCATTTTAAATCTTAAACAGGTCGACATATTTACAGAAATCATTTTATAATATTTATACTAATTATCACGCGAAATATTAATTACATACTGAAGTAGATGCTTAATCAAATCAATGTCGGTAAAAAAATTCTTATTTCACTCTTTTTTGCAAGTATCACTTTCTCGTAGTTGTGTTTTCAATTTAATTTTGCGTTTCAAATTTTCAGTCAATTCTTAGACTCTTTCAATTTTGTTCCTCTGTGAACTACGGATAAATAATTAAATTCCAATAAATGAGAACATTTTACGGAAAATCAGAGATTCTTTGTAGCTTCGGTCTATCAAAGATCATGTTTTAAAAATGGTTCTTAAAATAAACTCTCTTTTGTGATTTAAGTT
>DWPV01001946.1:0-18696 GCA_018251915.1 Urbanus proteus proteus
TCAACCTCAGGTATGACCGTGATCATATCTGGGGTTGATTACAAATGTCCATGGGCGGCAGTGGCCACTTACCATCAGGTGGAATGCAAGCTCGTTTGCTACTCAAATGTTATAAAAAAAAAAAAAAAAAAAATAACTTTTACGTACCATTTTTGCGTAATAAATATATTTTGATGAAGGTAACACAAGTAGGTTCTGATTGTTAGTGATAACATAGTGAAAGTCAATTAATTAACATTATGTTAAAAGTTATAAGGTACCGGTTCTCACCTAATACACGTTATACATATTTTATCAATTAATAGTATGTACATAGTTATATCATTCATATACAGAATGTCCAAAAAGTATTAAGGTTTAATATTTAGATATACCTACTTAGGTAAAAAAAGTTACAGCTGTTTTTATAAGTACTATATGGCTTAAAGACAGTAAAATCCGATGTTTAGAATTTATTTAAAATCGAGCTGATTTATGGATCCATGAATCAGCTTTGTCCTGAATACCTACAAGGAATAGAGACGATCGTTTTAAGTATCATATTTTACATTACATATTAATAACTATTTTCATTATCTTCAATTTCACGGTATTGATTGCTTGTTTAAACCTTTTACACTAGAAAAAATTGTGATTCAACCTCACTCCTGTTTCGACCACATAACCGCTACCTACCTACATAAATTCTACTGAATGCTACATAGGTATATGATGCGTTCCAAATTAGTCCTCAGGGGTAGCAATGCAACGCACCTGTGACCTATCTAATCCCATAGGTGGCAAAGGCCACTTACGATCTAAACTGATCTGATCTGATCTACTTCAAAAAAAACATAATCAGATTAATAATTAAAAATTAAATCTTAAAAAAATGTAGTTAAAACGTATTTAAAATGTATTTAACATTCAAAGGTAGCGCGCAAAGATATTTACAAGCGGAATATTTTATGGACATTTACGACGCTGATTATTTTTACATAAAAGTCGTAAGGGGATGATTTACCCACAGTAGTTAAAACACTCATTAAGACGACATGAGCCGACCGCAGCCGCCTCGGGGCATACCGCACTCCGCCAGACATCTTCACTGCCTCTGAAATGCAAGATTATAAAACAAAAACTACATAATCACGCATAACTTCTGAATATAGTTTTATTGTCTGATGTTGCTCGTATTACGCACATATCACAATTAAGTCATTACTTAAAGCATAATGAAGGTGGAAATGTGTGTCTAGATTAAGCGGATTGGTTCGATAAAACGCATCTTTTTATTTATAAATATGGCTAAGTACTGTCTTTAAGCTCTAGTACTGTCTTTAAGATATGGTATAATTACATGTGGGTTTTAATCTAGGATTACTTTTCAGTTTCCTTTATCAACCCTTCCTAACACATTTAAAATGAATAAACTTAAAAACAACCACGTCAGTTATTATCTTAAATCCCAAACAGTATCATCGATGCATGTGACAGCATTCCTATACGACAGTGAAAAAATAATGTACGATGTTTAAAAATAAATAAAATTGCAGAAAAACGTTACACGCAGGGTGCATTTGCGCCAATCAACTACCGATAAATAGCACATAAAATGGGCTATGAGCTCGATCGCTGCGACGAATTCCGTGCTTCACTGCCTGAAGCGTGCGCCTACTTTTTGCAATGGCAGGTGCAAACGCATATGCTATTAAATTGTCAAAGAATACACGTACGGATACTCACATACGCCTTGATCTTCCAATCCAATAATCAAAAGTCGATTGCCTATCTACTTGTATTAGATACATAGACGACGCAATTAATACGTAACTTAAATCGAGTAGTTTTTAATATGTATCTCTACTAAATGCATCAAAGGTAACCGCAAGCAGCGACGAATGTGTTTATTCATGAAATTATGAATAAAAGGTTTAAAATAAGTTGGGTATTACACGACAAGTAATGTGGATAATCGTTGCGTTGCAATAATCGTAGACCGCAACGCCGCACCAGACCGCGGCCTCGTAGGAACATGTGCCAATTCAATATGGGAGCGCAAGAATGATCGCAATTAGCACACTCGATCTGAATTCAACGGTATGTTGCGGGAGCTATGTAAAAAAAAGTTATTTTGACTAAATATACTTTACGTAGGTATACCTTTTTTACTGAAGACAAATGCAATGCCGAAGTAAGGTTGTTCAACTCTTTATGTTTCGATTTCGAAGGCATCACCACAACATCTATTTCTGTCTGATAGGTAATAGTAGTAGTTTTTATTATGAGGCTGTAGAAAGAAAACAATACTTACGTGAGACATTTCAACTTCGTCAGCAACGAAAGATTACTAGAGTAGCCAAGACTGTCTGACAATCTGTTGTCAACCTAAGATTACTGTACTGCGATCTTATCTGTGGTTGATTACTTGATGTCCATCGTCTTCAGACCAGGACGTCACTTAGCATCAGGGCATTAGTATTAGCGCGTGTTTCATGATCGTTTGCTATTTGTTACTGATTAGCTCTAATCATACAACGATAAGCCCCTAAAAGTCATGTCAGGAAACCAGCCTCCCTAGCAGAGTCCCTGAATCCAATGTTTGTTTTCTTGAAATCTGGTAATTATAAGAATTTGTAAGAGTTGGGAAATTGGGTTCAGCTTTTTATACACAAATTTAAATATAGAGGATATTTAAATTTGTGTATAAAAAGCGGAACTTGTTTTAAAAATACATATATAATAGGATCCTGCAAAATATTTATTGAATATCTATACGAGTATTTACATAAGTAAGATTTACTTTAAAGGTTCTATACTAAGAATGTTTTCTACCAATACCAAGGATAGAACATTTATAATATCATCAATCCGCGATTAAGAAGTAGGCGATTGCCTACGCCATCAACACATAAGTAGGGACAACTCGTAAAAAGGGACTGAAATATCTGAACGAACCTTTGTAGAAGTAGGTTGCCGAAGTTATTATTGAGCCTCCAATACTTCGTGTTTAGTGCTTAATTTTTTTATGAGATTAATAAACATTTTTCCACTCAGCTCCCCACCTGTAACGAGGCGTGCCGCGCACAATGCGCAGCTTTGTACGGCAGCGAGCATGTGCGCATCGCATCGCGCGCCGAGCTTTTACGGTTTCGCGCGCGCCGCCCGCCATATGACTCGCTCGCCAACTAACTGTTGTCTCAAGTCTCTACTGTGCAGCACACTCATTGTTTAATTTAACGAAAAGATAAACACAAAGTAAGGTTATTTATTGACAATAAAAATAATCGCAACGCCAAGAGCTTCTTGATGTATTTTTATGTTAATAACCAGCCCATTTATCAAGGAAATATTGCAATTTTTAAAATATTTTCTAAACGACGCGATATAATCTGTAATAATATTGATTAATTTCTGTACATCATAAATTATACGCGTTGCCTATGTTAAGTTACCATATTGTCAAAGGGCCGCAGTAAGCAAATGTAGTTAACATATTATAGATATAGTAATAAATATCGCGCCGTATGACCACTATCGCGGCGGGCGGTCACTTTTACTTTTACGAAGAGCCTCCTCAGGTATCAAATAAAACTATAATTAGGCGCCTAAACCGGAAGTGGTCGAGATATTTTATGTTAATTTACATGCTGTGGTGTAGGTATGGATTTGGATTAAGTAATATTTTTATGAACGTATTTTGTTTCTGCGATGAAGTTTTTGTTTACGTTTTCATGCATTTTGTGTATAATATGTACTTATTTTACCAATAGGTAAAATATTATGATATCATGCATAACACTGATAAAATTGATCAAATGCACCCAACTTAGACTGTCGTAATTGTCTATCAGAACATAATTAACCATGTCATAGATACCTATTCCAGATACTCAAAATATAATTTTCTCAATAGTTTATATAGCGTTTTGAAATAAATTAAGCTTAAGGTCGTGCCTGTCTTAAGGTATCTCTGAAGAATTTAGAAATCGAAGAGTACTTATACTAATAATTTTGTTCATAGTAACGAAATATTTACATAGAGACATTTGTATAAATCCGTTAATCTAACCCGCCGGGCGCTACACTTGAGTAACCGCTCCATGTTTATAAGTGAGAAGTAATAAAGTAAATTGTGAATTCTTGGGGCTGTGGACGTTTGAATAAATCCGTTAAGGGCACATGCCGCGGCACGGGCGCGTCGCGGGTGAATCTTGTCGACCGAGACTTGGGGTGCGCGTAGGCCTGCTAACTATCGATTTCTTACTTATTTCTTATTAGATTTTAATAATGATATAGCATTTTTTTATATTATGGAAGTAACAAACGAGCACGCAGTCCACCTGGTGGTAAGTGGCCACTCCTGCACATTGACATCTGTAATCAATTCCAAATATGATCACGGTCCTCCTGGAAGACACTACAGTGCGTTGCTACCCTGAAGGATTAAGTTAGAACGCTTCGAATAAGTATGTCTCCTTTACCACACCCTTCAGACAAAAAGCAGTGCTGAACAGTGAGTCGATCAACAAGGGTACTTATTATCTTTAAAAGCAATATATGAGTAAATTAAAAATCTGAAGGTATGGGAAACTAATTTGAATTCGAAAGTTATTGTATTCACTATACTGATAGACCAGCAGAAACCCAAAAGTTTTTCAATAAATTCAATGCATTTTAAAATTGACTTATAAATTTTATTCTTTAAAATATTATTTTGATATAGGTACGTGTATTTTTTTCAATTAGTTGAGCTTTAGAAAATTTCTATATAGGATTGAAATTAGTCGTGAGCGAAATCACTGCTGTTACATTGCATTTCTGCGTTTTATAATCAATGTAGAGATGTCAAGTTAAATTTGGAGGGAAAGGCAAGCTGAAGGAAGAATGTAGGTCACTTAATCCCTCAGTTTATGAGCATATAAGTACGTTAAATCATCCATAGCTTGTTGTTTTGTTTTAGGTACAGTGGTTGTCAATATGTGCCTCTGGTTCTAATTTATGGAACAGATTAATTCATTACTCTTTAGAAACTTAATATGTTATAGTACTGCGTAATCCAGACCTCTCTCAGTCGCTGATAAAGACCTTTTCACAGCTTTAGTATACAAAAAAGGTTGCTGCATTTATGTGTGGCATACAGATACGTATTAAAAGGAACAGCTTTTAATGCTTCGCCCTTATATGGAGTACTACCAGCTGACAACGATTCAATTGTTGGGTAAATTTTACTAGTTTGTTTACTACGTTTGCATACTTTTTGTCTACTCTAATACATTTTATTTTAGTAGGTATGCTTAGCATATTTCGTGTCATATTTAGATCATACGTTTGATTCAGTAGACTAGTTGAGTGGGTAAGGAATTTTTATGGACTTGCATATTTGTATAACTAACTTCAAGGAATAAGTAATTCGTTGAATGCTAATCAATCGGCAGTATATCGAGCCTTCGCCGGAGCATCCCTAGCGCGCAGCCACCTGCCGCCCGCACCCCCACGCTATATTTTATTCCACTTAATCGTCCTTTCCGTTATAATGCCTGTTTTTTTATCCCGTACATAAAGCAAATATTCTTGTTCTTTAAACTCTACAATGTCCGCGCGTCCTATTAACTATAATAGACACTTTTAATTGAGAATCTATAAAAGGTTTTGCGAACTGGAGTCCATATAAGGACGAAGCATTCATCATGGAGGCCGTGGTTCTCATCTGCCCAATTAATAAAAGTTGACTGTAAGGAATGGCGGACGGTGACAGCGGCAGCCGCCTGCCCCGCGTTCCAGGTACCGGTTCTACTCGCAGCTGAAACATACTCGTAAGTACTCGCTTTCCGTTTTATTTTGATTTACTTAAATATCAGCTATGTGGACTCGCCTTAAGTGCGGACAGCGAGATTGGAACTCGATTGTGTCTTATTGATGCGCAGGTTGCCTTACGGGTCTCGTAGCTGAGTGTGTAATTTATTTTCATCGCAACATCGCAAGATGGGACTAATCAAAAATAAAATCACTAAGAGCAACAGGTACACATGAAACATGAATCGGAAAGTAGGGACCGATTAAAAAACTCATTCGTCGCGATATCTCAAGATCGGTTTTTTGGGCAATCAAAAAAGAGGCACCGGTCGTCGAAAATGGAACAAAGGGCGATCGCGAGGGGGCGAAGGGAGAAAAAGGATGATAAAAAGCGAAGGCGCGTGCCGTCGCGACATGTGCGCGCTAACGGGCCGCTCCGCTCGCCACGCGCGCGCCGTTATGTTTACAGCCTCGCCCCGCACCGCGCGCCCCGTCGCCCCTAGAGCCTGCCTGATCTGCCGTTGCCCATTCACAAATTTTCTAATACCTTTTTGACCTTTTTTAAATCATTGTTGTTGTTCTTTGATTCCTGAAAATGTGTAACAACTTATTTTCTGAAACGAAAAACGTTATCATTATATTATTGTTCATATAATTAATTTATACAGGTATTTAACAATAATAGCTTTTATGCTTCATACTAATTTTGTAATATAGGTACCTACGTAAAAATATACATAGTTCAGTTTCCATACCAAAGAGATTCAAAATATTAAAATAAAACCAATAAAGAGACAGTTTTGTAAATATACATCAATAATATATGTGATATATTTTTTTAAACAAAATATTTATTCGTGGCTTAAAAAATGCCAGCAAAATCAATTGTTGGAATTGTTACGTGTTTGGAGTTGATGCTAAACAAATACTCAATGTCTAAACAAAACTACCCCAAAATTACCCTACTTCAAGCGCTACCCTACCAGCCCTCCCCTCCGCGTATACGCCGTGCTGAAGCACTTCCCCTGAAACCATACATGGCCGCCGTAACACAACACGACAACCAAAGCAGATTAGCCGGTTAATTAAATTTCCCGAGATTGCTACTACAAGGGGTTAATCGAGTGTGAAATATCATTTAAACGAATCGCTTGCTGGCTTTAATTACAGAACCGCAAGGTAAGGAAAAAATGTTGTAATACTGCAGTGGTATGAAATCCGCCTTTACACCAGGGTTGACGATTTAATTCTTCGGTAACTACATAATATATTTTATGTAATAAAACAAAGGACCATACAGTTTATCTAAGTGGCTATTACTACTCATAAAAATCTGTATCCTACATAAGATTCAGAGTTCCAACTGAGGTTAGCCACAGATCCTTTGCTACCTCTAAGGACTAATGACATATTTTTTTATTTATTTTAATTTATATTATAACCACAATAAGGTAAGGTTATCCTGCTGAATAATGGTAGATATTATCAGTCTGCCTTATATGCATAAATATTACATGTTCGAGTACCTACACATAGCTGCATTTTTACTTTGTAAGTAATTTTAAATGATTTATTAAAACAAGTTGGCATCTGCAACTCAAAAACCACGTAAAAATTCTTATCTCTACACAAAAGTTATAAAGTTTTTAAATATTTCTAATAACTCTAATCTTTCTTAAAACTTTTCACTGTCTTCTTCATTTCTCACATTTTAATGATGTGTCAAGTAGGTATATTAAATCTACGCTGAAAAAACTATAAATCTCAAAAAACTGATAATAGTTTATGTGCCTACCTATCTATCTGTATAATACCCATTAAGAACGGATAACAGATTATAAAAAGGCGTGATAAAACGATGTTATGTATGTATGTCTTTAATTAATTATATTGTGGCACAACAATATGTTACAATTGAAAATTACAACAAGAAGTTATAATTGAAGGAAATTTAATCTCAAATCTGACTGTCGTTTATTTTGTAACTGTTTGATCGACCGTACATTTATTTCAGCTCCCCGTCCTGTCCCCGTCCAAAGCACGGACCGGATCATGAATTTTAACTACCACAGAGCTACCAGAGATCAGACCATGATCAACTTTTGGTATAGCTTGCAATAGCTTGACTTGCAAGTATCTTTTCTGAAGAGTTCATGATTGTTTCAGAAAATAATAACTTACGAAAGAAAAAACACATTGAGGCCATTGCATTGTAGCTCTACATTGATCGTACCTACATAATGTGGCCTGAAAAGTATATTTTACTACTAAGACCTATATAGGGAGAAAATAGACTCTAAGTTAGCAGCTCATCAATAAGTAGTAACAGTAACACAACTTCAATATAAAAATCAATTCGTTACCCGCAATATGCTATCAAAATGTAGAGCATTAATCATGATATTAATTTATAACTCGTACGTGAGGGATGTGAAATGACGTTGTTTTAGCAACAACACGGAATCAAATTATCAATATGATTAAAACTGAACACGTTTACACAAACAGTTCAGTTCATTTCGCGAAAAGGTTTCTAAGTCAACATCTAAGCTACGCCCCGCCCAGCGCTACGCGGCCACCAATCGCGCAGTATGGGCGGGGCGCCCGCTCATGAGAAATCTAAACTTCTCACAATGAACGCTCAGATTTTCTCCCAGATTCAATTGCCTTCGCACATAAGCTCTATCTAACTTCACTCTACCTACGGCTAGTTAAGTACCGCCCCGAGTTTCACCCTAATGAAACGACTCATCCACAGATATTAGTTGCGAAGCATAATGAGGCAGTTTTAATGTCACAGTGGCACAGACCGCTTATTTGTGGGCATTAATACTTAAAAACCATTTTTCAGAGCGTCCTCTATGCAGTCCGCCAAGTACAACCGACAATTAGCCGGCATGCGAGGATGCGACGCGAGCCACCTGTCAAGTGGCCGTTTCATCAAATCATTTCTTTATTGCGCAGCCTCCGCCCGACCTGCTCTTTTTTGTTGGCAGAGTTTTGAAAAAAGAGCGTTATAGTGGTAGAGTAGTCGGGTAGGTCGGGGCGCGCGAACCTCATTTCAGTCAGGTGCCAGGCGCCGAACGCGAAACACAGTGCCTACGCGCCTCCGACCCCATACAACCTTACGAGCGGCCGCGACTGCACTCGCTCCCGCTAACCCTAAACAATATTTCAGAGCCTCTTTAAAATGAAAAGGCTTTACGCAATCAGAACTGATTTTTAAAATATTCGTTTCATCGTTTCTTGTCTTCGGAGTGGATTTCGCCAGTGATTAGTGACAATTCGAGCAGTGATACGTTCTACTGTTTAAGGTAAGCTTGAACAAAACTATGGTCTATTTTTGTTAAGTTTCACTGTTGCTTTTTATAACGGGAATTTATAACGGTGTTATCCTGTATAATGTATGTAAATTCAATTGACTAAACGACAGTTAGAACAGCTTAATAGATAAATAAATAAAAATTAAATATTAAGTCCACTGTTAATTTTTTAACTACTTTTATAAAAATGAAATGAAATAAAATCTAAACCTTAATAACGATATTTGATGATCAAAATCCTTAAACAACATACCTACCTACCAAAATTATGTACATGATTACAACATCTTCCTTTCATTGTGCTTATAATATGATTTAATTAGTTCATGTTTTCATCTTCGTTGTAATTGAGGTAGGTATATTGTTTTTCTATTTTGTATGTTACATTTAAAACTAATTTTGTACGGAGTTCATTTTTAAGTATAGTTTATTTATTTCTTACATATGTATGACATTACCTTCAAAAGGCTTTAAAATTAATTGTTATTACTATTGACTTTGATTGAATCATAGATGGTTATGATCGTTTCAACATTGACGCATTACAATGATGCATATCTACATACCTACATTAAATATTAAACGTTATAAAGTAATAATATTTAATTTCAGGTCTATGAAGTCTTTTCGATAAATATTTTAATATATCAGTAAACATTTTCAGATGTGTTAAAATTTCTGTGATAAGCAGTGAATTTAGTAGCTAGATATTAAAATATCGAGATCAAGGACTTCTTCACATATTTTCGCGAATTAATTAGTGACTAATAGCTCTACATCTATTTTTACCTTTATAGCATTAATAGCTATGATATGTTCTAGTCTGAACGGTATAAGAAGGTTATTGGTATTAATGATTTCAGGTTTGTCATGTGTAGTTGCTACACTCGTATGAGGCGTCTGTAAATGACGTCAGGTACCTAACTATTTTAAGGATTGCTTACGAATTACCATAGATTGCTTGAATGTTATCTAACTTCAGTGAGACTATATAGGATGGTAGCCCAATAAATTTTATTTTTTTTTGGTTAGAAGAAGTAGGTATGTGTGATTTTTTTTATTTGCTTAAACAATCTGGAAAAATATTGTAGGTCTCTAAGACGTTGCTTATGCGCATGAAAAGTTTTTAATTACATCGGCCCAGCGTGGCTGATTGTAGTATGTATTAAATCCGAACCAGGCGTGAATACGTTGATAAGTTGACTTGCATATTTTTTATTCTACATTAGGTTTGTTCAAATACAATAAATTTATTAAACAATATGCTTATGTTATCCGATAATTCTTGTTAATATTATTGCAATAAAAAAGTAATTAAAAACGTAAAACAACGATTTGCAGATAAAACTCAAAGCTTAAAATGGTTGGCCTGAAAAATGACCATTTTCGACTTGTCAACTTATTCACGCCTAGTACGGAAAAACATTCATTGTTTTAGGGGATATCAGTAGCAAACGAAAGTAATTAACGATATCGAAATTAGTTTCCATCTTAAATTTTTTATACTTTACATTTTTATTTAAATGCTTTTATAACAAATACAGTATAAAAACAATTCTTTGATTGATTTCTCTAAGTCAACACTTGCGCTAGTTCCCAGTGTACAATAGAAAAACAGGAGGCAACCGTCGCGAACGTAATTGCCACTTATGAACTAATGAAGACTTACTTTATTGAAACAAGAAATTGCGACACACAACCCTTGTCGACATAAATCGTTAGTCAATTATAGACGGCATTTCTAACTATTCCGTTCGCTTCTTTGTAAAAGCGATATACCTTGACATATATTCACTCCAATTACCTTTTACCCTTTAACAATCGTTTACAAAAAACTCACATTCTAATCCTATTCGACCGTTATTACGGTAAAATAAATCGGTATATCTACTCGATAACATCTCGATGTCAAACGTTACATTAGCCGGGTACAGGTGCCTTTATAGATACCTATCACCCCTGTCCTCAACCTAGTTCCATCACTTTAATTAGAAAATTTAGCAATTCATTTGGGAAGATATCAATCTACTTATGATTTACTTGGACAATTAAGTAATGAAGTATGGTGGCGGTTTTCCTTGTCGATGTTATTTCTACGTAACTCGAATTAAGTAGACGCGAGGTTTAATGTCCAATGTTTTAGTCTAATGGAGATTGTTTCACTGCATTATTAATGCGCGTACGCAGTGGGCGCCGTCCGAGTCCATTATTCTGATTCTTCATTTGCTTGATTGAGCTTTTAATACGATTCGCTGTCAACATACTGTCCGTCAAATTAATCAGGGCGAGAGCCGTTGACAAATAGAAGATATAGACTAATGGCGATCGTCACGTCAAACATAACGATGATACTGCTGTATTTGAGAAACGTTAAATTTGATAATGATAAATGCGATGTACCTATTATTACTAAGCGCTTTTCGATTTAATATTTATTTATTCAGGTGTACGCGAGTACATATGACAATGTATATTTATAGATCGCTCATAGGAATGTAAGAACATCCAGTTGTAGAGATTTATACGACCTCAATGGCAGCGACAAGAATTTATTGGTCATTACTATGAAATAAAAAGATTAAGTGGTTTTATAATGAAGCGAAAGAGATTTTTGTTGTAAAATACAATTATCAAAACTTAATATTATTAAAACGTATTTGGTAATGATTTATTGTGAATTAGAGAAAAATAGAATTAATAAACGGAGAATCACTTGATGCCCATATCAACTTTTTTTTAATTTATTTATAAGTATAACTGTACTTTATATTACCAGTTTATCAGGCAAAGTTTAATTAAATCAAGCGGCCCATTTCGCTTAGGTTGCAACGTTACTTTTACCCATGTAGCATTTGTCATTTTTGGAACTTCGTTACAAGAGTGGCACCAGATGGGGCTTATTTTCGTTTTCTTTCTTCATATAAAGAATAGCTCTTTGTCCCAGGATGTCTCGCCACGTGCTGCTGTCGCGCCTGGCGGAGCAGTTCCAGCCAGCGTCTCCGCCGTCGGCGCAGCGCTTCCCGTCACCAGAGCGCAGCGTCTCCCCACACTCCCCCACGTCTCAACATTCCCCCCCACACTCCCCGGACACACCGCATCGCTTGGATCTGCTGCAACTTGGAGATATTGAGATCGCTGGGCGGGCACTCAAGCAATATGCTAGAGCGACAGGTCTGTATATAGGGCACTCTCATTAATTATGTATCATTAAATATTTCAGATTATGTAAAGGATACCTACATCGAATAACAAGGTTCGAGTAGTGTCTGGTATATATTTATTTTTGTAAATATGTATATAGTAAATTGAATAGTTGAAAAGCAATTCATTTCATATTAGCATCAAAGTACTTATATCTTATTAATAAGAAAATTCATTTTAGCAGAGTATAAGAAGCAAGTTTCAATATATGAAGATTCTTATTAATTGCTATGTAATACGTTTATTTTTAATAAGTAGGTATTCGATATGTTATGATAGAAAGGTGCAAATTTTCAATAGGTATCGACAAGCGGCTGTTCAGTTTATTTATAGACAGTATTAATATTCATAAGAATACGGAGATGTAAATATTTTTACATTATTTATAGACTTTTTTTAATAATACAAAAGTAGCAAACGAGTATGCAGTCAATTTGATAACTGCCGCCCATGAACATCTGTAGTCGAACCCAGATAAGAGTCCTACCTAAGGTTGGTTACTCGTTGCTACTCTTAAAATAGTCGGGGGACCTCGAATATGTGTGTCTCCCTTACCACATTTGATAAACCAGTATACAGCAGCATTTAACACTGCTGTTGTTAGATAGAAATAAGTAAGGCGGTAGTGACTACGGCGTCAAACCTCAGATAGCTCTACCGCTTATTGCTCTCAGTCACAACTCAAGTCGAGCTATGACCTAATTGTTCCCCCGTTCTTCAGAACTAGGAGCTCTGATGTACTGCAGTGGACTGGGTGCATTGTACGGTGGAGCTGGTGTGTGGCCTCTGCTGATGTCGCGAGCGTCGGCCCAGTACCTGCCGCCGCTCGACCACGCCAGACACACGCCACCCAGAGATGGTTAGTATCAGTAAATTTACGTAGCAATTGAAGAAGCAAAGAAGCCGTAGTCCATTGGATGGAAGATGAATAGATGGAGGACTCGTCCTGCATTGAATCCTAGATATCTACGTTGTTTTTGAAAATTATTAGGACCACCTCATGTTAGGCTCTATATTTCGCTGCCTTAGTACCTCTTCTAACCGGAGAACAGCACTAATGTTATGCCTTGATATAGTAATGATACAGAGATCGAACTAGAGAGAGTTTAACCACAATAAAGTAGGTTAGCTATGAAATACACATCTATCAATTGTAAAAAAAATCCATTTTTGATATAGGTCTTTTCTAGAATAGACCAAGACAAAAGTCTTTCAGGAATTATATTTTCATTCCTCTATAGTTTTTTAAAACTAATTCTAATAATAATAAAAAACCTAATAATAATAGATAATGCAAAATAAAGTAAACGTCAACATGTTTATCTTCAGCCATATTGCTCTACAAGACCAATATATTTACCTTAATTACAACCTTCAAATGACAAATATATTTTCACATTCAGTGTATAATCAAAGAAAAACTTCTGTGTAAACAATCGCTTACAGTTTCTTATAACTTCTGTTCACCTCGGCCTCTTTCCGTGGCTCCTGTAGCGTTCCTCATTAGAATAGCTATCAGTGTTGCTCGCCGATTAATAACTCGTACGGCTGTTATGTCGTCGTTTACATGTCGTTTACCTTAAGTCTCTTCCACTCGCCAAGGAAAAGCAAGCTCCTACTTATTGTATTCATTGTAGCGTTCAAATTCCTTATGTATTCAAATTGTCGCTTATCCACCCGTACCGGTTACTGTCAAAGATAACGCGAAAAGGACCTAGATTCAAAAACAACTTGATTTTTATTCCAACTGGAAAACGAGTTTACATTTTATATCAGAATTAAGTAATGATAACATTAACATGTAGGTACCTAGAAGTTTCTTTATTTTTTGCAAAAATTAACTCACTTTTGCATGATCGGTACATACTATCAACTACCAGATTAATGAAGGATTTGTAAAGGACTTTCAGTGTGCAGGTGGATGAAATACTATGATTTTTTACCTACGTAAGAGATAGGTATAGCCTTTAGATTCCAAGAGACACCCAAAGTTTTTGTACAATATTAAGCTAATAAATTCAGAAAAAATGCTTACCCGTTGGTTATATGGATACGGTAAATAACTAGATATAGAAATGATTTAAAGAAAATTGTGAATATGTAGTAGGTACATTTTAAGCCCAGAATTGAATGGCAGTAACGTGTAATATGAGCGGTAATTTAACACTTCAGGGTCCGATCTTTAGTTTCTACGGAGCAGACCCAAAAGAAGAGCACATTGCCACGCGGATAGTTTATTATGCATATGTAAATAATATCCTAGTATCTTAAATACCTTTTATTATAGGAAAATGCACTGGTACAGACGCTTACGTAACCGTATCGGTAAATAGCAGCACACCTGTACAGATTTCAGAAGTCACTTCAGACGTCCTATATGACCCGACCGACTTTCAAAATATGCATTTAAAACAGTGAATTAATTATTAATTTTTATTTTAAGATGACGAGGAAGAATTGCCGTTGAATCTTTCGATGAAAAATCGTCAAATATGGTCACCGGGAAGCGCCTGTGAGCGCGAGCAAGTGGAAACCGAATCGGAAGTTGGTTCTCGATGGGATCAGCGAGAAGATGCTGACACTCCTCTGGAACTGGTGAAGAGATGTAGAAGCAGCCCAGAAGCAAACGACCGACCCTCAAGCGCCGAACCGCGCCGCTGCCCCTCAGCACCCGCGTACCAAGCCTACCCCCCACCGCCACCCCCACCGGGAGATATCAGCTTCTCTTTACTTCTCAAGAATGAAAATAGAAACGAAAAATCCTTTCAGGTATTAATAGTTATTTTACTATTTAATATGACTTCAGGCAATGACCAGTCTATCTGATGTCAAAAGTTTATCTACTGCCCATAGAAATCTCAGTCTTATTGAAATTGTTGTAGCTAAGAGTCAGCCACAGTAAAACTTCCACAGTGTCTAACTATCTAAAAAATAAGTTTTATGTGTAAGGTTTTACGATTATAAAAATAAAAAGCGATAATGCAACGGTCAATGAATAGCGACATCCTTCAACAGGATCGGAATAACTGTACAGTTTCCGTTCAAAATGGTTTTAAATAGCAAACCGGTCAGTTTTAGTCTTTTTTACAAATCAAATAGCAAAAACTGCCCTTGTCTTAATAAGTACTCTCGTATCGAAACGAGTCGCGCGTCCTCACCGACTCGAAGCAGCCATTGCTCGTCTTCTCGCCATTTTTATACTTTTCGCTTTTTTTGCGGCGTCATTATAAAAATTCGCATCGGTTTTAATCAAAATACCGACTTTTAATATCACGGCGCGCCGGTTTATAATTGAACGAATAATTACCCTGTGTCATACGCCGATAAAAATATTGAAACGCCGCTCACTGTTTTCTGCACTTTATCGTGATAATACGCGGGCGTCAATAGCTAAGATTCTCACCGCGCCGTATGGGAAACTGGATTATTGAGATTAATATTACAGATATAGCAATAACGTGAATGCGATCCTACTGCGTATTTATAATAGCGGTTTTTAAACTTGGAATGTATTTTTATTATTTTTTAGTGTATATGAATAGCATAAAATTAATAAAGTATCAATTAAAACCGGAAATGTGTAGTGTAAGCGAGCATTTCGCCGGCAATAGCGGGCGAGCAGCGGAAAATGCGGCGCGTGGCTCGCACGCGCCGGCCGCCGAGTTAATTGCCCGCGCAACTCGCATCATTTTTAATATAATTATCACACTAAACTGTCATAAACGAACTTTGCATTTTTAAATTCCATGCTTCGTTTTAACGCATTGTTTAACATAAAAACTTGATCAGATTAAACACGTTTTGTTAAATTAGGGACTTTTTGTTTGTTTAAGTTTTTTGTTATAAGGATGGAATGAATATTTTCTATTAATGTCATAACTAACTAAACATGAATGTCTCTATAAAAGGTTTGCGCATCATTTATATTTAATAGTTTCGTAACTAGAACACAATCGTTTATTTTAAATTGTATAGAGCGTAAGGCTTTAATCGGTTCACTTCAATACTTATTACCGCAACGATCCACCTTTAAGAGCCGTTAATATTCATAAAAAATGCATACCTACCTTCGCTCTTTAATTTATCTGGCTATCGTAAAAAATCTCCTCTACGAAGAATAAACCGATAACCATATGTGGACGGTCATAGCGGAGCACCTGTGTTGTTTATAAGAGAGTGCATCGGTATAAAAAGAGAAAGAAAAAACTAGCAGTTTTTGTAAGATGCGAGGCGGGCAGCTGCCCGGCCAACTGTCACAGACCCGCTACGCGGATTTGTGTGGGTATTATCATTGCATACTTAACGGCTAACCACCCGACTAATAGCCGCGACACCCGCGACACGCTCATTTTCAAGCATTGGAAAGGGTTCATCAAAATTTTCGCAAACCAACTGGTCAATGCCATGCTGTACTTACCTACATTAGAAATACAGTAAGTACGTCTTAGGTTACAGTGGGGTCGTTTATATATTCAAAAGTGTGCTGTTGTATCTATATACGAGTACATACATAAGGACACTTTGTAGAGTTAAAAGAATCTACATGTATGCATGTCATTATCATATGATTATAATTCTAAAATCTGGCCAAAATATTGGATTTGACCCACTCTTTGCTTAAATTAACTGTAGGATATTAAATGAGCAGTAATACAAAATAAACAGTACAAGAAAATACAATCTCATTAAAAATCTTTCGGATGCCTCACCTTACGTCACGTTCAACTGGTAATCTGTTTAACATAGGTAAACTGTTTCGACACGGACAACGAAATGATTCCATTCCTACATCTGATCAAATAAATCTAAAGTAACTCAATCTTTTGTCTGTGAATAGAACAAAACGGCTACGGTACTAGAAGTTGTTTACAGAATATGTAAATAAATTTCGTAAATTCCTTCCAGAGAATGCTACCGATTTTAACGCCTTGGACTTATTTAATTATTCAAGCGAGCGGCGGCCGGTTTATAAGAGTATGTAGATAAAAAACAGCAGTTCGTAAAATAACAAAGATAATTATCTATTGGTAGCGGCTAATTACTGGGCAGAAAAAAATATATTGTCTATCATTTTAAAAAAGAAATCAAAGAAACGTGTAGAAAGGGGTAGAGCTGTCCTATCATTATACTTTCTTATTACTGAGTGCGGCTGAAGGTGATGGACACTGTCAACTACTTACTGTAGCTATTAACTGTAATTTTATACGACTCGAATGTTTTAATTTACAAACATATGTATCTAGCTAATTAAAAGGGTTTAAATTAAACAAATGTTTCAATTGTGGTATCGAAGGATATTTCGATATTATTATCTAAATTACAGTATATCGGATTGAATTGAATTATACCGGATTGAATAGTTCGGAATACTTTGATATTGACCGACTTTGAAGAGAGAGATTTTTAAGTCTTCTTAAAATATAAAAAAATGACATGAGTAAATTTGTAAAATAGTACATAATAGTAAAATTAAACAGTATTAAACAATTAGTGTGAGATACTAGAAAATTAATGAAATTAGAACTATACCTAACCATACAGTAAAATGTCCTACAAGATCCTAGATAGAAAGAAGTCACATCGCTTGGGCATTTTCAATATCAGAGAGTTATCATTTATCAAATCTTTTTACACCTTTTTACAAAGTCCCAGTACCTATTTAGATTTTGATAATAAAAAAAAATAAAAATATATTTCAATATGTATTATGTTTGTCCAGTGCAAGCAATGCGGCAAGTGCTTCAAGCGGTCCAGTACGTTGTCCACACACTTGCTGATACACTCAGACACGCGGCCCTACCCGTGCCAGTACTGCGGGAAGCGGTTCCACCAGAAATCCGACATGAAGAAACACACATACATACATACTGGTGAGTTATATGTTATTAAATATTGATATAGCTTTGAAGGCAAAGGTAAGTTCTACATAGAGTAGCATCTATAAGTATAGATGGAAATTCAAAATAAAGGCGTTAACAAGCTAATAAGAATTAGCATCATTTCCAAAAAATGCATATCATATGTTATTGATTTCAAGTAGGGAAGTTTATTTTTAAGTTTCGGAATCATATTTAGGTAGAGTTCGCATAAGTTTAAAAATCTAATTGTGAAATCAAAGTGCTTAATTTTAATTCTAATTAGAATCCTGCGTATTTCGTTCAATAGACGGTAACGTTTCAATAATTCACACTTTATTAAGGGAATATTTATAAAGTTTTCTACTTAATCAATTATTTACTTAATCAACATGTAATTATATATATAAACACCTACTTAAGTATTGAAATCGTAATTGTATTAAAATCCCTTTACGGACATTAGGTAACATTATTAAATCTATTTCAAACTATCAAATGTTATTACACAACCGCCACTTTGGTACAAAAGTTTCCCGTAT
>DWPV01001947.1:0-18693 GCA_018251915.1 Urbanus proteus proteus
TGATAGCGCGAGCCATGATATTATCTCGGCAACATTGGCTATTATTATTACATTTATGTTTTTGATGAGATTATAATATACTTAAACTCTTAGACCTAATTAAATAATGCATAGCAAGTTCCACATATGCATTCTAAATGTCAGCTCAATCGATTAAGGGCAGTTAATTAAAAATTAGTCCCAATATTTAACATACACATACAAACACCACAAGTTAATGAAACTTCTTGTATGTGAGTGTATGAACCACAAACATATATCTAAATATCAAGTGCATGTTCTTAGCGTGTCAAGACGAAACGCGAAAAGGAGGCGAAATAAGCTTCCTTCGACCGACCGAAATTAAAAGTAATAAAAAATTGTGTGTATGAATTCGACAAAAAAGGTTACCGCAAGTAACTTTGTTTTAAAGTTATCTATAACCAAAAGTGTTTTTATACAGAAATTAAACTAAAAAATTGACACGTTAGGTTTTAATACAAATCACTTTAATTACGTATTCTATTGCGTAATATATGTCGTTCGTACCGAATAAAATTTGAGTAGCAATCGAATGATATCTTCATTCCGTTCCGCTCACCTGTGTCACGTCACTAGTGCCCTCTCGATCGAAAGGATATCCGTAAAGGTCAAAGCAAGCTTGGAGCCTCTCCGAAAACTTAACCTTTAGTATTTGCCATTCTGTCTACGTCGTATTAAGGAGTACTTCTTTGTTTATAAATACCGCTGCAGGCTACGGGATGAGCCGAATATTTAATTTTACTTTTATAATTACTCCTTTACGTTGACACGGTGAATATACGGCGAACTATTTAAGTCATTGTATATTTCCGTCACATTTACTTTCAGTAATAATGAAATAGAAAAGGTACTTACCAGATCATCCAGATAAGCAATCAGCATGCAGCGTGTCTGATCAATGACCATTTTCAAAAACAATAACCGTTTCAAAATATTGTGTCTATGGTGTAGAAAAAACCTATACTATGGTTGCAAAAATGTATAGACAAAAGTAATAACGTATTCACAAAATTAGACTACAATGCGAGATGAGACCAAAGAGATATACATTCAATCTCAAAATGATCTTTGAAGCAACCTAAGCTTCCTCCGGAATTCAGATGTTACAGGCAAACGCATTCTATTAGTAAAGCCTCAAGCATCTTGCATCAGCGATGCAAGGTGGGGACGTTTCACCAGACACCCGTCAACGTTGGTTAATCAACAAATTACCGGCAATGACCTACAAATCGACTTAAAGAACATTTGTACGTATAAAAAGTTCGCCGATTTCCGGCTTTGTACCTTTTGTGGACCTTCTGCGTTATAATTTTCTCTTTATCCAGTTTCACCGACCTTCGGTGCAAATTAAGTTTACGCTATATTTCCCTCTCTAAATTATTAAGCAGACACAATCCAATTAAACGTTATCTATTTAACAGCTGTATCGTTAATTTAACAGAGTCTAATCTACCAAAACAAGAAAAAGAACGAATGACGTTACTAAGCAATAACTCAGCGATAAAACAAAACACGTGAATCAAATACAGTAGCGGCATGCAATCATCAGAAAATCATTACTCTAACGCCGCTTTAGTCGCACAGTAACATTACGAGGTAAACCATTATGAAATAATAAAAATTGCGATAACAAACTTGATTCCACCGGCGAGGCCAAATAAGGAAAAATGACGCGAGAGCGAACGATGGTTTTTTATTCCAACACATATTGCACCAACCATAAATTAGGATTATCTGACACCCAGAAACACTGTGATATAACCCCAACACTCGTTTCGATCAAAACCAGTATCGGCTTGAAATTGATAACTTCGCGATCAGATAACAAGGTTTAAAAAATCTATTAAAATCATTTTTTGGATTTTACCGTGATTAATGCAAATTCTATGAAGAATCACGAAATAATATCTAAAGAAATACAATGTCCGTAAGAACTTGATCAGATTCTTAACTCATACCTGCTAAAATATGACCTCATTAGCTCCAGAAAACCTTGTCATATTTTTATATAAAACGTAGATTGCGTACTTACGTTAAGTTTAATCTCTTAGAAAACTCCGCTAAACTGCACCAACGCAACACAAGTTATTAGACCGGCTTCAGTACGAGCCACTGATGCAGAAAATAAAATCTGATATTGTCGTGCAATACACTCGCTTGACAGTGTTATAAATGGCTTCTATTAATTTGCGTATTCGCGAGAATTAATAAAGCTGAATTGTTTGTTTGTAGACTACTATTTAAATATTAGATTCATTGGTATTATTTGATTGGACACATTTGTATTTCAAATTAAGAACGAAACGAATCAATGTGGCGTAGAATGTAACATATTTTAAACGTGATAAAGTTAAAAGTTAAACTCTCAGCGGATGACATCGGTAGCCAAAAGTTGCAAAAAGGGATGGTTTGACAACGCAAACCGAGTGAGTGACGCTAATAACAAACGATGCCGCTCTGAATAAGGGTCACGACATTCGCTTGTTAATTATTCGTGTAACTTCTAACAAAATTAGTTCGGGACGGGAAAGTTGGGAAGATTCATTATAGTAGTAGAGCATTGGATAACGAGTTGGGAGTCTTGTAAGAGATGCGAAAATTGGCGACCACGGTTACCGTCTTGAGCGTCAAAAGTTTTTGTCTTAACTTGTAACAAAATTAATCACGCCAAGAAAAAGTTATAAACGATTCATCAGGGTATCCTTAGTGTTGACCTTTGCTAAGTAGCTTTAAATTGGGTTCATTCCACGGTTAATGTTTGTAGCTCCTAAGTCCTTTTTAAATATGCCCTGACACTTTGTTTTCACGCTTCAGAATAATTAACTCAAAAGTAAAATATATTATAATACACTAAGCCTACTTTTAAATGTAACAGTTTCTTATATTTTCGTATTTTTTGGAAAGATCTTTTAATATAAACAAAGAATTCGTTTATATCCTTAAATATCAGTCGGCTAATCTGCAAAAGTTGCAATATTATAAAATTAAAACTACTCAATTAACGTTACAAAAATCTTAAGTTAATAGGGTCTATAGTCTATATTGACCCCAATAAGAACGGAAGTGTGCCCCAGAAAGTAAATCCATAAAAGGACAGACATAGATGAAAATTTAAAAAATCGTGAAAACAGTTATGCACGAGTATCACGATAATATTAAAAGAAGTTAAATATACGTTAATGGATCTAATAAGACACGACATCAAAAGGAAGTCTGTCTGCAAGCTGCAATTATTGTCGTAATGAAATTAAAACACTGTCACGGAGAAAGAATAGTTGTTTTGAGAACCCACTTTTACAATGCAGCCGCTAAAACATTCAGAATCAGGTGTCTAGTATAAATCTCAAGCTATCTTAATAAAACAACCAAAACCCAGTAGGTCACTAGTTCAGTTTTCTTAGCAATAAGTAACTTGATATCAACAGCTGACATCGATATTCAAAAAGCTGTATACGATACCAATTGACACCCAATATCAACAATGTACTCGACATAAGATACCTATTGAATTCTTCCGGGACAAAGACAAACAAAACAAAACAAATCACGCCGAAACCGAACGTAAATGGTTTTCCTTGAAATTTAAGACGCATATACTCAAAAGTTCAATCCATTCACGTCGTATTAGATTTTCGTGTCAATGGAATTTTACATATTATTGTCTCGCAAAAGAGCCTGTTTCTTAAAAAGGATAAACGAACACCAAAAGTAATTTGATTTTCCTAGGTCGTGTCGAAAGAGAATCTTATATTATGAGCGTAATAAAAACTTGAACCTTATTTTTCTCTCGTTGCTTTTAGTTTTCCATAAAAGGATGTCGGAGAAGAAAAATATGTTAGTATTAACGATATTAAAAGTAGAAGAAAAATGCTAAGAATATTCGAAGCGCATCTATTTGTATTTGAAGTTGTTATTCGTCTGATGAATGCAGAAACATATAGTATGTTTTATCGACTGTGACAGTGGCATGCATCTCACAGATTTCGCTAGATAGATGAAAACGATTAAATGAAACGACATGAGCCATTCATCAAAACGTGGGTAACCCGAAACGATTTATTTCTACCGGCGACAAATCATCGCTTTATCCGACATATTCGTAATCCAGTTTAATTGGAACTTGGAAAACAATCTAAGCTGGTGATGCAGTTTCAAAGCAATGCCATTAAATGAGAACATTTGACTATATTTCTGCAGCGTCAGCATCAAAATTGCTATTGATCAGTTTGTCAACTTCGCTTTACCTATTGGGTATACCTAATTGTTAAATAGTTAAGTTAGCTTAATTTTATTTGATCGAAACATTCCTTATATCTAACATCGTCACTTAATCGTAAGAGATAGTCATAGTGTTGATGATTTCTGGATTTGAACCGGTAAGCGTAGTTGAAGCGTAGCTATACTCGGTGGCATTTCACTGTACCGGATCAAACGGTGTATGGTGAGACAAGTGTACGAAGCGGGTCGGTATAAATATCAAAGAATCCGCAGCACGACGAATCAACAAGTGCATGAGACGGAGAAGGCGGCGCGACCGCCGAACGTTCTCCCGTCGCCGGATTTAAAGCAACTAGTGGAATTCTAAGACGGAGGCAACGATCGTGAAAACTGGGCCGGACATGTGAGCCGCGGCCGTGACCACATTACAATCACTTTTCAATTAATAAAGAACCAAGCACCTGCAGAATGCAACTGTCACTCGGTACAGCGTTCGTAATACGCACGCATACGACGTTCCGATCTCACTTGGATGCACTTCTCACGTCGGTTAAGTATGTTTACGTGCTTACGGAGTAATAACACAGGGCACAGGTGAACAGGGTGCGCGTAGGGCGCGGGGCGGGACTGACGCGTGCGTTCCGCGCGACGGTCGGCGCGGCACTGAGCCGACGTCTGAGCGCTGGAGTCGTCGAACGCTCCGCGGCGAGTGAACAATTCGCAACTTGAATACCTACGTAACGTAACTTAACTCCACAATATTTTATAGTTTCGTAACCGTATTACTCGATTACCGTGCGCCGCTCGCGTCTAATCGATGTCACGATTCGGGTGCGGTCCTTGGGCGATAGAGCTTCGAGATCGAAAGCTTTGGCACCGTAACGAGGGCCCTACGTCGTGCCGGCTGCTCGCTTGCACAACATAATATGCATACACGCCGCCTCCTTGCCCGAACACTCGAGCACTCGACCACAATTTATCTGGTGAAATACTGATTGGACTAGCTCACTTCGTTATGTTTACGTTCACTAGTTTTCCGTAATACAACACCGCCATAAAGCTTTCTGTCGGGAAGGTTCAAGTAGGATCGTAAAGTTTAGTTAAGAGTCCGAACGACCCTATTTCTAGACGCTTGATATTTTTAGATTTAACCCCATTCAGAAGTAGCAATATGAAATTATATTACCTCAGTCTTCTGACCGTAGCAGAACTAACTCAAAACTAATTTCACCGGGAACTCGACGAATCGGAATTTCTGAGAAAACAACTCAGGAACTGAGTGAAGATGTTACTTGAACGAGCCTTAATAACATCAACATTTTTGTCTAATAGTAGTCGTCCTAAACTCTTCCGTTGAAAAATCATTTTGTGATATAATTATAAAAACCGCAACTCTCTTGAATGTGGATATTCTGAAGATCCTTTTTATAAATCCTCTATGTTGTGAAAGGGAGTAAATATAATTATGTGTAAGACGATTTCGGGGAACTGCTACGAAATAGAATTCCATGGAAAATAATTCATGAAAAAATGTAGGCGGCCTTCGTGATCCATAAGCGGAAGTTCTAAAATTTATGTCGTTTTCGGATTTTTTCTAACAAATATTCCATTTATAACACTTCATACATAATCCTTGTATACATCAGGATACTTATGTATAAAATATTTTAATTCTACTGAATAAATAAAGTGTCGCAATTTTTTCACCTAAAACAGGTAGACAGTAGAACAGGTAGTTTTTGTGGTTACTACCGCGGGAGCCCCCTCCGCTCCCATTTTTAACTGACATAAAAATGGAGTTTATTGTTTTTTATAACAATGTAAATTTGTTATCTGGCTAAGACAGGCAGGCACTTTTATAAATTAATCGAGTTTAGTCTTCGAAGATAGCAAATTTCCTGGGATTGATTTCAGCCAGATCTCGGCCTTCAAGGTCGTCAGTCGGTAGCGACTCTTCAACCTTACTTTAAATAGTCCTACTTACCTTTTTTTAAAGAAAAACAGTCCTGTTTCTTATAAAACCTTGCAAAAATATAGTAAGTACCTAATAATATTTCCCCAACAGACTATTTTTTGGCTTATATGGCCATAATATCCATACTCTAAAAACGATGGAAACATGAAACTCCTGAGCCCTAACATAATTATGAATAACTTTAAAAAAAATTCCAAAAAATAATATGACACCACAGATAGTTTATAATTAGCTACTACGCAGTAAATATTTAGGTGGAGCAAACAAGCAACTTCGCGAGGAAAGTTTGTTAAATACAAATATAGACAAGAATGGGGTACAGACGAGATTGACCTCAATTTTGGACGACGGGGAGAGGGCGCCATGCCATGAATATTCAATTCGGCTATAATTAAAAGTCGCCCCATATTTTACTTGGTGGAACTTCGACTAAATCATCGCTAGGTAAGAAAGGAGCTGTTGCTTATGAACTTGCCTGTACAAATATGTATATGTGTTTAGGTTTGAAGGATGTGATAAGGAAGACATACATAGGAACATAACCGAGATGTTCTCACTTAGTCCTCAGGACTAGCAAGGCATCTGTGACCGACATCAGGTAGGATCGTGATCTTATCTGGGGTAGATTACATGTGTCCGTTGGTTGCAGTGATAACTTACCATCAGATGGGCTGCATAATATAAAACAAAAAATAAAAAACAAGTAGTTATTATTCAATATTCAATGCTTGCTAGGTTGCTAGATAGTTATTATTCAATGCTCTAATTACTCTTAAACTGCCCTCATAGCGCAAAAACCGTATCACACTTGAAGTATCTGGTCTGTGAGTTAGAGACGACTTCATAATCCGAAATAAAAAATGTTTTTTTTTTAATATTTCATAAGAAACAAACAAAGATGTCATAGTTATGTTCCGATAAGATTAAAACCTCGGCCACAGGGACGTTGTTAGTTGTTACCACTGAGGACTAAGTTGGAACGCCTCGGATTAGAATATTGCCGTTACAACACAAGTCGGTTGCTACAGATACCCAATATTTATGACATCAGTAGTCTTTACTACACATAAGACATGTATTCATATATTATTCTATAGATAGCTCATATCCGCCCATGTATAACACGAACCGTTAGACCTATCTTTATTCATGGGGAGTTTACGAAAACATTTCTCTTTATAAACTGTTCCCCATTAAAATCGGCGTTTGACGCACGACTAGGGGTATTGGAAAACCGTGTCTGTGTGGGCAACATGATAAACCCATATGCAAATGCCCGACGGGGCGGCGACGTCGATTTACGCAGACGTTGATACAAAATAATAGGAGCGTGGAAAGTAAAAATTCGTCTTGTGCCTACGTACGCGCTACGGAAGATTGAGTTTTGGGCGTAATTTCTGACTGAACTTGTTTGATATGCTGTAGGTAATAAGTCAGCCAGATATTTTAATGAAACACATTTTATTAAAAGTAGATTCTGTACAGATTTCTTATTCAACGTTAAAGGTCACATTGACACCATTTCGCGAGTTGTTTCGTTTGATATATTATGGAGAAAAAAAATATTTTAATCTTTAATGATTGATGTTGACCATCACCCATACCATCTAGCATTCCGCAGAAATGCAAGATCTACTGGGAAAAATATGTCCATTGAAATTGAACTCCGGTTCACTAGGTGTTATGTGTGTGTTGCTTATCAAATTTATGAAACTGCATTTTTTCTATAAATTCTCTTAGTAAGTTTTTAGGGAACCAATTTCCCGATGACGTTTTTAAAAAAAATCACTCTGTACACATGTAGGTACCTATATGTATTGCACATTTATCTGTATGTAAAGCAAGTAGTATTAGTCTTATCTTTTATTCTCTTATCTTTTCCAGAGATGCACCTCAAGTTTATTTATTTACATAGATTGTGTGATACATATAATTCTTCTTAGAATTCCTTTGAAGTATAGTTTCCAATAACGCTGTTACAGTTTTCTTGGAATATCTCAAACGGTTTCTTCGTAAAAAGCTGCAGAAGGTTCTCTTTTTAACGTGGCGATGCTCGCCTTTATTGTTGCCAATATGCATAAAAGAAATATTAGGTATGTAAGTACGAGTATGTATGCCGCCTTCAAGTAACATGTTTTCTACTTATTAGGTACTCGTTTTTGCCCGCGGCTTCGCTCGCCTTAATGTGTGTTCATTCGCATTTAAAACTAAATATTAGGTTTGTATAATATAAATGTAATTAATTCTGATCAAGTCGCCGTCGGTGAAAAAATAGGTAGGTTGTAGGTAAAAAAGTTATTTTCCCATCCCTCAGGGTAGTTGTTCCCTCAGGGTACCTTGTTTCGGGATATAAAGTATAACAAATAGTTTTTTATTTATTTTCTAAGTCGTTTTTAAATTGATTGAATCGAAAACATTTCAATAAAACAATAAAATTAATTTAAATGTAAAAGGTGCTCATTTGAGTGTTTAGTGTTGGTTCAAAATAATATTCTCCGTTCCTTTAGGCTGTTAGTAATATAAAAGAAGTAACAAAATTAAAATTAGTTGTATAGTAGAGAACTTTTATTATATTTTATAAGTACAGAACACCTTGGACTTATATAATGGAAATTATTTTCGTAGAAGTATTTTGCTATAAGGAATTTAATTAACGATAAAAGTATTTACAATTAAATTTAAGAAAATGTGTTACACAAGATACTTGATTCTGAATTACTAAGTAACTACTTACAAATCTACTCATTATGAGTATTAAGTACACCGAATTACCGATATTGTAATGCGAACCGCGGTATCAACTACAGTAATGGTAAGGAGTGGTACTGGTAACCGAAAAGTAGCAAACAAGAATGCAATCCACTTTTTTTATATGATCGAAGTAGCAAACGAGCATGCAGTCCACCTGATGGTAAGTGACAACTGCCGCCCATGGACATCTGTAATCAACCCCAGATAAGATCTAGATCCTACCTGAAGTTGCCCATAGATGCGTTGCTACCCTGGAGGACTGAACTGGAACGCCTTGGATATGTATATCTCCCTAGCCACACCCTTCAGACCACAACACTGCTGTTATAAGGCAGAAATAGGTGTGGCAGCGGTGGTGCCGGAGTCGAACTTCATAGAATTCTACCACCTTAAACCACTTGATGATAACTAGCAACTGCCGCGTTATCTATAATTAACCCGAGATAACCTTGTTATTCTATGTGAGAGTAGCGCTCACTCGCACCAGAGCCCGATAGGACAACACTCAGAGGACTCCGGATGGCTTTCCATGCCAAGATCACGGATTCCTCTTCACAGTGCCGAGGACTGCAACCGGGGAGGTTTTAGTGCGGTAGAAATCCCATATAATTCCCATATAATCCCATATAATCGTCCCGTCAATCGTCCCATATCATCCCATATAATCGTCGCTCACGAGGCGTCGGGTACCTTTTGAAGATTCTCCTCCCTCTTTTAGGGATCCTTATAAACCCCATAAAGTAGATCGCAGCAGCGTTTAACACTATTGTTTTTGGTCAGATACGTAAGACTGTGGTGCCTCCTACGTTCTTTTCTGCCTTCAGAACCTTTATTAACAGCCATCTACAGACGAACCGACTTCTTAGTCTTACTCAACTTTGCACGCATTATATATTAGCCTTTTACGGTCCACTTCAGGCCTCCCCTTGTAAGGGGTTGCCTATAGTCATCACGCCTTACATGCATGTTGGTGACTGCAGTAGGTGTCGATATTACTCAGGAAGACATGAATGCCCATCTCATGAATTTTGTTTCTTAGTCGCGTCCGACAAAAAACGGGAAAAGAGGGAACGATATTCCAGTGAATGTTACCTATATAAAAATGTATTCTATTGCTAAACAAAGTACCTAATACATTTAATAACTTAACTTTAATGCGAGTTATTGAATCTAATTCAAAAAGGCGTGTGCATAAACCAAACAATCTGAGCGCAAAGCAGTGCAGTTACCAGGAGAACAGAATTGCACTAACATAATACGAGATGGTCGCGCTAAGGCCACCACTTTTACTTTCGAGCACGCCGCTCCGCGGCCGATGACTCCTGTTCTTGCATGCTCCGTATTCTGAGCAATACACCTTTCAATCGTGCACTTGTGTTGTATCATTTTAGAGCTGCTCTATTAATATTGTAATCCTAAGCTTTGGTTTTGAGAAGTTTAACGCGAATTAGAAAAACGTATAGGTATCACTTACCAGGAGCAAATCGAAGGCCACAAAAATGGAAAATGTGTCTGAAATCCTCTAAATTTCAACTAAAATCTCCCAATCTTGCGTTGCTGCTATTTAATGGCTAAATAAAGAGCGTCAAATTTAAATTTTATCCCTTTACTTTACCTACCCAATTTTACGGAGAAAAACCACAAAATGTTGTGGACATGCCATGAATACCCATAACGGAGGATCAGTTCTTACGTATTTCTACAATTGGTAACATCATGAAAATATGTATCATATTTGGAAAATACATGAGTGATCACTAAAATGTGTTGTCGAGTTGCGGAAAGTCGACACAATGTAATGATTCAGGATTACTCGTATTGTGGGTGACTGGAGTACTGGACTAATCTGGAAAGCAAGCGGAGTCGTCACTCTGTGGTCGCCAACGTGCATTGCTAAACGCGGTAACCTCCTTTTAGTGTGCTCTTATATCAAACAAAGAACTTATAAGGACTAGATAGGATGTCATCTATTCAAATAAAAAACATTGAAGTGCCTGTTTGTGATTTCAAAATAACATTTTTCTACTCATCATCAACCTCTTATTGTCCCACTGCTGGGCACGGATCTTCTCTCAGTGAGAGGGATTTAAGGCCTAAGATCGCGCTGGCCAAGTGCGAGTTGGTGGACTTCACACACCTTTGAGATTATTTTTTTAAGAACTCTCAGATGTACAGGTTTCCCACGATGTTTTCCTTCACCGTAGAGCAAGTGATAATTAATTTCTAATACGCACATAAATCAGAGGTGCGTGCCCGGGATTTGAATATTGGGTTTTTCTACTCAATGCATATGACAATTTACACGATAGCTATAACAAAAATGCAGTTAAAACAAATTTTGGTTTGTCTGTCTGTTTGGCGGAGGTAATCTTCTAAACTACTGAATCGATTCTGACGCAATTTTCACTGGAAGATAACTGAAGGTCTTAGGCGTAACAAAGATTAATTTAATTTTTGAAAAAACCGCTTCCGCGGGAGAGCCGAAGGTCACTTATGTTTAAATATGTACGCATTTTTACTTCTTTAACGGTAAAATCGCGGGGATCAGCTAGTTCTTCATAAGTCAACAAAGATGAATATCCAGTGTTTTGCAAATACCTATTAACCTTTAGAAATTGGTACTTTTAAATGATAGACTGATGCTTTAAATTATTTTAAGTTATGCATAACTTAAACTGAAACTGTTCCGCCTCGCTCATTACTGAAGTTTAAGTCTGGTTTAATCTCTGCAGCTTCTAATAGCTCCAACTTTGAATTTTTAAGCATTTGGTAAGCACTTATTAAGTTCATAAGTCCTTAACGGTACATTAATAAGTATGCGATATCATTGCTAATGTTAATTTAACTTTGCGTTTCAGATAATTATGATAGGATAGCGCTGAAATTATTGTCACTGCTTTAACGTGCTAGGAAAACCTGGAAAATACCTTATGTTCTCAAAAGTTTCCTATAATTGAACATGGTAAATTCATCCTCCTCGTCTATCCGTATCTATAGTAGACACCACGGTTGCGTATTTTTTTTGTCTAATAAGAATTTTATTAAGCGCTGTAGTTTTATGACTTAAAGAGTGTAACCAAGGAGAGACATTAAGTATGATACTGAATATCTAATTGAATAGATTACAAATATCCAAAGGCAGCGACCAATTACTATCAGGTGGATTATGCTGCTTATGGTGCTGCCTATGCTATTTAAAAAGTTTATAAGCTGAATAAGTCTACCAATTCATTTGGTTTTCTGACCTAAACGGCCTAAACCTTACAATTCTCATTCGAAGAATAAGCTTGGGGCTGGCTTTTTTTTTTCTTAAAATTATTTTACTTCCATGGACTTAAGTTCTTTACAGCAAATTTTCATTTATATTGTTTCTTTATGTCTTATCCTACTAGATATTATCCTTATGGAGGATGACGATGGTAAGATGATGTGATGAGGTGATGAGATGGGTCCAGCAAAGTGGTAGGGACTTTACTAGGACTTCTTCATGGAGTCTTGGAAGCAACGCGAAAAGTCACCTCTTGCTGCATCATATCACTTTCCCACACGCGTGCACGTTATCTAACACTTTATGATAAAAATCCCACCATTTTTACACATAAAAATACGACTATACTATATAAGTTTAGAAGAATAACATTATACAAAGAAACGGCTCTCCCCGCGTTCCGCAAAAACCTTTGGGCTGGCAATCGTAATATAGACTATTTATCTGTAAAATATTTAACAGATTAAAAATATCTATAGGTTGAAATGATAATCACGTTAGGTAGACTTTTTTGTAAAAAACATACAAAATTGTACCGATTAAATATCTAAAAAACCGATTTGATAAAAGAAAACAACTAAAAAGAATTGCATGATTCTTCGTTTTCTGATTAACATTGAAGACATTTTAGTTACGTCTATTTTTACGTCTGAGAGCAAACAAATTATTAGTTACAATCAATACCTAAACCTGTTTTTGCAAATTGTCCCGTCGTAAACAGCTAATAAAATTTTATTGGACAACATATCTTTGCGATGTTAATAACGATCGGACAAATATGGCACAGAAGCTCTCATCAAAATGTATTTAAATTGTAGTTAGAGGACCTACTAGGGATATTATCGTTACTTATCATCCTGTTAAGTGGTAGAACGAATATGGTCCGATGAGCGAGGTACCACCCAAGGTCTTGTATGGTCTGAGTTCGAAAGCTCCACTGCATTTTTATTTCTGCGATATTACAACAGAATTAAGCTACGCCTAATCAACTACACAGTTACAATTAGTTACAAATATTCTACTTGGGGTTGATGACAGACGTTAATCCTATTCAGAGATTGATTACAGAAGAGCCAACGTTCACTTACCGTTATGTGGACTGTATGCTCATTGCTCATCTGATGCTTCTTTATTAAAAAAAAAACAATAATTAACAAAACAAAAACAACTAAGTATGAAAGGTGTGATAAGGGTGACACGAGCATGCAGCCCACCTGATAATAAGTGCAAAGGTACGATTAGTTTTATAAACATCATATCACTGCGCTAATGTAAACCTCTATGCACTGTGTGCCCTAAAAGCTAATAAAATGCTGCAATATCCGCTCCAATCCGCATACCAGTTTTTACACGTAGGTCTTTAGGAGCGCTGGGACCCAAATGGCACCACGAGCCCCAACGCATGTCTATGAAAACAGAACATCTTTCACTTTATGGAGCTTTAAGGGCGCCAAATGTGTTACTCGCTCAAAGCAGATAAATGTATGTCTTGCTCGGAGCGCCAAACAAGTGACTTGCCCGAGGCGCCTAGACAGCTAAGTCCAACCCTGACTAAGAATTAGAATATATCATGCGTTTTGAATTAAAAGATGAATCTAAATTAATTTATCATTACCCATTATTTAAAAAATAATTTACGTACGTAATTACTTAAAAAAAGATCATTTTCATTAAAAACGAGCCCCAATTAAAGTACGGTTTATACTGGCATAAAGGTCAAATTATTTATCTCTAAAATTTTAATTTTAAGAAAATAGACATTTGTCATCTGTCATTATAAATCTGTCATGATCTTGTCAAAGTCAATATGACAGTACCGCAGTACTTTCGATTTTTATATATGGCAACATTAGGTATTTTTTGTATTCATGATTTATTTTTAATCACAACACGCTGCAAATTCAATAACTATACAATTAATAACAACTGATACCATCACACAATTTATATCAAAACTTTTAGATCGACTCAGCAAAAATATCGCAGAACGTCATTTCTGAACTTATATGTCAAAAATTGTCAACACAAAACTGTCACTGTCAACAAGCGCGCTTGTTTTGATTTCGTCATTCGTTATCAGTTTTTATCGTCATTACTAATTAAAATTGCAGATAAGATGAATTATTTTATTCATTTCTTACGGCCGCGCATTCAGTCTTCCACGGCGCGGAACGAAAATGACGAGTTTGATTACAAAAAACGTCCCAATTTTGGGAAATTTGATGAAACATGTGAACAATTGCACCAAAAGGCTGTCTTCGCACTTTATTTACTTCCCAGACAATGAAAAACCCGTGGAAGGTTAGTTGTTAAAGCAAAATTTTTATAAAGTAAACTTTTTACTTGTTGCATATTACATCAGCGATAAAACTGCTTCTTTTTATTCAAATGTTTAATTAACATTTTTGTTACTAACGCTTTACTATCAAAGTTTATGGTTTCATATGGATCATAAATCTATATCCACTTGCTAAATTAACGATAAGATAATACTAAAATCTATATATGAATTGGTGAGATTTGAAGTTTTAGTGCCCATAAATATATATTATGTTATTTAAATTGTATTTGTTATATTGTACAAATTTTTGAAATTCGAATAAAGTAAAATGTTAATTGCAACCTGTCACCTATCTAAAATCCAAATTAGAATCATGCCAACTTGAAATCCATATCAATTTCTTTTTTGAAAAAAGGACATTCATGAACTTTGCTTAACACTTGTAGATCTCGCATACTTTTTTTTGGAGACAAGATGGACACCTTAAAAAGGTACCCGACGTCTCGGGAGCGATAACCATAACTCATTGTTACACATGATTAAAAACCTAAACAATGTCTAACACCAAAATTTCAGGAGAAACAACCAAAATGAACATGATGCAGGCCATCACCAATGCAATGGACATCACTATGAAGAATGATTCCACGGCGGTGCTGTTTGGAGAAGACGTCGCTTTCGGCGGTGTGTTCAGATGCTCACTGGGATTAAGGGTGTGTTTGAAGCAATATTTAGCACTTTTTTTATAATTATACTTAAGGTAACGATACGGTAGACGGGTCACCTGATGGAAAGTAGTCACCGCCTATGGACATTTGCAACACCAGAGGAGTCGCCAATGCATCGCCTGCTTTGAAAGAGAGCTTTTTTTGCAGCCTTTTTGAAGAACCCCATGTTATTTACAAATGTAATAATAGTTTCACACTCCCATATAAGGATATTTTTCTATTATGGATCCCATTGACACAAAGATATATGTTTGTGTATTTTTCTTTATGTCAATGGCAATGGGTACCCAGATACAGAAATCTAAATTCATTAGTCATTGTCAAACTGGTAAGGTTACTGCACTACCATGTAGGTCAACAATGTTCTGTCTGCTTGTGACAATAGTAAGATAAAAACATTTATACAATAGTAACTTGGTTCTCAAAGGTAAAGGTAAAAATGGCTGATATAAGGTAGACTTTCAATCCTATTTCAGGTTGATCGTCGTTGTTCATGATAGGTTATCACTGTCGAAGGATATTTGTTACCTTCCTTAACTAACGATTAGGCTGTTAAATGACTAAAGTTAGTCACAAATATTTTGCATAGCTGAAAATTCTGTTACGCTGTCTCTTGTTTGTACTGTCAATTCAAATCAGAAAAAATTAATGTTTTTTCTGCATACTAGAATGAACTTTGTACCTCAAGGTTTATTAAAAAATATTGCATAATCAAATGGAATTGTTATAATAAGCAGCTTACCTCTTATTTTTATGAAGATACGGAGAAACACTTGAAATTGAATTAAAAATTGCAATATAATAACAACTTTCCACAATATTACTATGATGCAATATAAATAATGCATGAACTATTGTCCGTTGTAACTGAAAGGAAGGATAGGCAACATAACCCTTCCGTTATAACTAAAATGCTGAGACAAGCAACGCTAACATGTACAGTGTGCAACTCAGGGGAATCCCTCTATGGTCAAATGCTGACAAGTTATATTAGCAATAAAAAATAATGTTTTTATGACCTCTAAGTGTTATATTATATAAGTTAAACGTAATTGCATTATATCAAAATGTGGTTATTGTGACCCATGCCCATTAATTGACTTCAGATAGAAATCACATACTATAAGAACTTAGCTTTCTTTCTAATAAGTTCTTATAATTGAGGAATAAGATGAAAAAAGTATCTATCTGTAAGAACATCACTTCTTACGTAACTTACATATGATGCTGACGACACATGTATTGGATTCAGATGGAACTCTTGTTCTCTATGGACTTGTAACATACACGCTTAAGCATGCACATGCAATCTGTTGATGACTGTCCATGCATTGTCATCCGTGCAGGGTTGGAACGCCTCAGATAAATATGTTTTTTTATGCTTAAACTTAGCAACTAGGCAGACGGGCTACCTAATGGAAAGTAATCACCGTCGCCTATGGACATTGGCAATGTGTAGCTGTGATGGAGAGCTCTTTTCTACCACTACCACTACCCTATAAATCAGAATGCAGCAGCACTTAACACCGCTGTTATAAGACAGAAGGGGATGTTGCGGTGGTACCTGTTAACTACAATAGATTTTACTACCCTTAACGACAAAAAATACTTACATATATATATAGTTACATATACTGCTTGTACCTGAAGCCTTTAATAAATTATAAATGTTTTCCAGGAGAAGTATGGCAAAGACAGAGTGTTCAACACGCCGCTGTGTGAGCAAGGGATCGCCGGCTTCGGCATCGGCATGGCCACTGCGGGGGCCACCGCCATCGCCGAGATACAGTTCGCCGACTACATCTTCCCAGCTTTTGATCAGGTATTTATTTACAAGCATCATAATTAAGTGGCTTTTGTCAATGCAGTCTACTGTACAGGTGCCATCCCTTTCATACTTTTATTATCTTCAAACTGCTATGATTTTGTGTCCCACTGCCGAGCACTCTAATTTTATTGAGATGAAAAAATAACTACAACACATATACACCTTTTTTTTAAGTTATGGATTACATTTTTTTTTAATGTATAAAGTACTGAAACGTAATTTATATTAATTACAATCTAGCCTAAAGCCTAATGAGTAATTCTACGCTAACTTAAACTAAATAAACACATATGAAAGTAAGCGACCATTGACACTGCACCTTTTTATTCTAACATATAAGGGAGTAGACACATTGTTCTTGTGTTTTATAATGCAACTAAATCACTATTTCACTAACACTACACTATTTTATATCACTAGCTCAAATGGCTTTGCCCGTTAGAGTATTTTTTTTCACTAGTTCCGTCGTATCCAGAGCTGGATGGCCTTGATATCGTTGTGATTAAGTCCTTTTTGATGACTTTGTACATACAGATCACTTTTTTGTCCAAGTCTACTTGAAGATCCCGATGTAGGTGTATTTCATTTAAATGTATTTCATGTATTTCATTTAAAACCATGAAACATTGGTATGAAATTATGGTTTTAAATGCCTATATTCTTTCCAGTTGGTGAACGAAGCGGCTAAAGTGCGTTACCGCTCAGGGGGTCAGTTCGACTGTGGGGGTCTGACTGTGCGGACCCCCTGCGGGGCGGTGGGGCACGGCGGGCTGTACCACTCGCAGAGTCCCGAGGCCTTCTTCGCGCACGCCGCTGGACTCAAGGTCAGTGATACTGATGAATCTACGATCCTCGTTTTATTAATCATTAGCTGATCCCCGTGGTTTCAGGACTTCAAATAGTAAAAAAGAATACATATTTAAACAAAAATGTCATCCCACTCTTAAAGTAGCCTGTGTTACGCCTTAGACCTTCAGCTAACTTCCAGTGAAAGTCCAATCTAAATCGGTCCAGCCATTAAGAAGATTACTTCAGCCAAACAGACAGACAGACAGGCAAAAAAATTTTTAATCGCATTTTTGTTATAGATATTGTGTAAACTTTCATATGCATTGTGTGAAAATATGTTATTTTAAAATCACAAACAGACAATTTTATTTATTTGTATAGATATTCGGATGACAGACAGGTATAGGGGGTGATAAAACCGTTTATGATCCGACTCTTTACTATTCGTTCATTGCTGCTGCGTTCTGGTCTGGAGGGTATGGTAAAATATCTTAAGGTATGGTAAAAAGACATACTTATCTAAGACATACTAACTCAGTCCTCAAAGTTAGCAACACTTTTGTAATTAACTTCAGTTAAGACTCTGGTCTTATTTGGGTTTGATAACAGATGTCCATGGACAGCAGTGACCATTTGCAATTAAGTGGACGGCATGATTTTTTGCTTCTTAATTGTTATAAAATAAAATAAAATAATATTTCAATTTACACATACATTTTTAGTTACATTATGACATACATACATGAGTTAATGTTGCTTCTAGGTGGTAGTGCCACGAGGTCCGATCACAGCCAAGGGTCTACTGCTGTCCTGCATCCAGGAGAAGGACCCCTG
>DWPV01001948.1:0-18687 GCA_018251915.1 Urbanus proteus proteus
CATTCAAATGACATATCAACATGACGGCCTTAGTTCCTATTTTCGCCATTTCACAGAAAAGTTGGTTCATCTGTACACGATTGTTCCATAGATCTTACGTCTAAAGATGTTAGGATTTATGTATATTGTAAAATGTTATAATATATGTAATCAATGAAAGAAAAAGCCTGAGAAGATGCAACCACCGGAAATTCACAAAGTAAAAATCTTAATATAAATCGAATGCAAAATATATAGAAACAAATTAACACAGGCACTAAAGCATCTCTCTACGACTAATAAAGTAATTTCAAGACTAGAAATGAAATATTAGTCGGCTCTGTATACCAGTTTCATCGCATTTTATTATAATACGCCGCAAAACACAAAAATATTAAAATGCCAATATACCGGTTACACCTAATTAATTTCGCTAAAAACAAGTATATATCTTGTATATTAGTTAAACAACACTTAATGACAGGAAGCAATATAGACAGATCATTCACCGTTATGGGTAACATAAAATTGGTGGTAACACAAGTCCGAACAAATATGAATGAAGCAAATACGCGCGGGCGTTATAGACGACTACGAATGGGTAACATTATGAACAATGTTCCACGGTGGATTCGCCTGTCGCCGTTACGCCCACCATGCGAATTTATCTTCGTTTCCACAACGGTTTTGAAAGCTTATACAATGTAGCTGTCGAGCAAGGTGTTGAACTAAGGGTCCATTTGAAATCAGGTACATTAAGATAAATCTTAGAAATCGTGTCTGTAACAAGTGTTTCTTCAGCTTTAATAGTGGAAGTTTCCATATCAAAATAGAGAACTAAGTTATTAACATTATCGATTTTGTTATAATGAGCCAGAGTACTGATAAAAACCATTATAATACATGTTTCGGAGACGAGATACTCGCTGAGCCGGAGTCGACTGTTCGAAACTCTACGATCGTTACATCGAGGTCGTCATATCGGCTATTGAATTATGAACTCCGGTTTTGTAACATGGCGAGCTCGTATCATCGTTCGATTTAATGAATGAAGTTGGTCTAAATGAGGCGGTTTATGCAAACGCAGCCGAGGCCCATTGACGGGAGCGAGCTGTTATAACGGTGCAATAGACTGGTCTCGACTCTTGAGATGTTGTAGTGGTGGAAGGTGAATATAAATTCTTGAATCGTGTAAATTCAAATGTGAGTGCGATGATGTACCCGCCGGAGTTTCATTGACCGATGTGACTGTAAATAATGTCGAAATTTGAAGTATTCCGAGCTACTATTATTCAATGTATGTTAATGTATCCTATGCATATCTGTTGCTTTTAGAATTTTAATTTTAACGACAAAATATGTTCGATCCTTTGCAATATATTTTTAGGCAGTATCTATTTGTTAACTTTGTTAAAAATATATTAATAATTTAAATTATTTGTATCATTGATTGGGAAAAAATGCGCGTTGATAAAAACAACAGAGAATGACATATATTATATAATAGTAAACTATAACAAAATACGCAACACTTGTATATTCGTATTGCGTTCATCAGCTGCAATGTTACCAAAAAATCCATAACTATTTTAACATTGCAGAACTAATGACCATCAATGACACGTGACATTCGTGACAATGATCTTAGACCAGTTGAATCAGATTCGAGTTTCACAAGACGATAAGGTTTTACTGACATCACACACGAGCCTGTTGCCACACGACGGACCGAGGGGTCACGGCAGAAACCAGTTACGACGAGTGAAATTACAAAAACTCATCAGCTTGCTCTCTTATTTACATTGCTAATAAAGTTAAGATAAAATTTATTTAAAGGGAATTAAGTAAGAAAAAAATAATTGAAAATATTTACGCCCTCGACAAAGTACCAATCATCAAGCTTTTAACACGAATTTCATTTTGACTGAGAACATTAGTGAAAATATAGTTAAACTAACAACTTTAGTGTCTTAAAGTCTTAACTTCCTTGAAGACAACAACAGATCCATTAGATACCAGTTCAACGTAACATAGGCTAAGGAACTTAGATAAACTAGTTTAGATAAAGCGAGTCAAAACGTACCTGGATACATACAGCTCGTGTATCTTATGTTAATTAAACACATTTGTTGTGCCGACGACAGGCAGAATGTCGCCGGCTAACATACGAAGAGGTACGTACAGTTAAAGATCTTAACAGCCGCGTGGGCCGCAATAAAATATTTGAGCTGCACTGACTTTATCGTCTAGTGCTTTATTTCAAGTGTTATACATATAGATTTAATCATCGGCTAGTTACTAGATGAATTATGTACATAATACGTCAAAATTATTAAGGACGTAACCCCTTTCTGGTTTGACTCTGGTGGCACCAATACAAGATATATTTATGTCTTATAAAACTACTGTTGAGCGCTGTTATGCTCTGGTTGAAGGGTCTGGTAAAAAAGATTTCCTTATAATCCAACTTTATCCTCAGGAGAAGCAGTACTTCTACAGCTAACATTAAGTGGTTGATAGAAGATGTGCACAAGCCGCAGCGGTCAATTACCATCATAAACACTGCTTACTTCTTTGTGGCTTATGTTTCATTTCATGTTTCATTAAAAAAATCTACAATTCTAAGATAAAATCCAAACATAATAGGAGTGCTACAAGGGAGAGCGCTATCACCTAAAACTTCCTAAGTACCTTGTACAGTCGTTACGCTACTGGATACGGATACAAGATCGTAAAATATATCACGGCCATTATAACAGTACTGGAATTCATCGAGCAAAAGCTTCGCAGTAAACAGAATGGGAATATAAATTCGCTACAAGGAAGTTGAGTTTCGCGTGGAGATTTGTAATATCGCAACAATCTTATACAATCAGTGCACTGTCCTCAGATAAATAAAGTAGGTAGATTTATCATTCGTAACAAAAAAAATGAAGCCATTTTTAAAATGGTCGGGTTATAAAAGTGATTATGTGAGCGTAAACAAACTAAACTGACAAGAAACTACGCTAGTTTTGTGTTAGTGTGTGCGCATAAATACATGAAAGTAGCGTAGTTTTTTGGCTTCACTCAAATACAAGACGGTGAGTAATCTACCTATTTTATTTATCTGAGGCACTGTCCAACAGGAAGCTGTTGCATAACAGTAGTGAGATTGTTGCATTATCGTATTATTGCAGTCGAAACCGTGCACGTGGGAGACATAACATCACGCGGATCCTCAAAACATTATTAGTAGCGAATGGTCGGTATAGAAATGACTTCATAATTTTCTCTAAGGGCGATTCCAAACTAAGGCGGTCACACGGGTACATCTCTCTTAATTTATTATTTTTATTTTGACATTCGTTGATTTTGTCATCATTGACATAAAGTAAAGAAAACTTATATTGAATTAAATAATAATTATGTAAAAAAGAATCTTTCTAATTATGTACAGATACATAGATCCTGTATTCCTTCATTTTAAAATGTACCTACATACAAATACATATTAAAACGTATGCATTAAAATCAAAATGCAAATACAATACAACATACACAGCCAAGCATCAATCGCTCGATCAACAGATCATAGATCAAGTGTGTCAGCTCCCTCACGCACACAGCTACACACTGACATACCACACACACACACACGGGCGAGCTTCCGGCCGCATGTGAATGACGCGTCGCGTACGCGCGCTCACCGCCGCGCCGCTCCGCTGTCGATCATTGCTTGCGTCACCGATCGTTATATCGCGCGCGTGTCATTGGCGGAGCGGGTAGGGGCGGGTTGAGGACTATTGCAATGCAAAAATGAGCGCATGTGACACTTGTGTAGGTGAAGCTAGGCATGGGCGTAGCTATAGCTTTGTCAAGAGGAGTCTAACACCGGCATCGGCTAGTCTCAGGCTTTTTTGACTTAATGCAATTGGCCCCTCATCATAAGGTGAAAAGTCCGGAATATATTTTTTCAACACTAAGGTTTTTGAAAATAAGCTTTTCAGACAAGTATAGATGCCCGTTTTGCAAAAAGAAACCCTGTTATTTTTTGTAAAAAAATCTGAACTACTTGATACATATTTAAACCCTCTGAAAATCAGACTTCTTGAACGATTATCTCTTTTAATCATCTTAAATATCCTATGTTTCGACAAACTTGTGACAAAAATCCATTTCAGCCTATTTATTTCAGTCACATGCATTAAACTTTAAAGCTCTCTTTTACGATTCGCTTGGCATCGAGTGCGCGCAAGCCTGCAGCAACATTGTATGAGCCAATTAGACTATTATTGGCGACGGGGTCGTGCCAGCATTCTTTTGGACGCGCACTTACTGCCATGTCCTGTATTTAAATGTGGCAATATACTAACATATGAATACAGACATGTCTAACTGTACAGTAATTTAGTCTCGTCTAGTTTCTGATTTAGTGACATTGAATGGATATATGTATTTTGAAACGCATGTGCAGAATTCTGATACGTTGAGGGTTTCGGGTTTGATCCCGGTAAAGTAGAAATCTAATTGATGACTTTTCATTTCCATTCTGCGTCTGATCTATATCTTTTTTGTATGTGTGCCATCTTTATTGTACAGTTATACGTCTACTGTTAGTTTCTGTTAATTTAATAAAATTATTAAAATACAATTATTTAAAAGCTATGAAAACTAATTATAATAGTGCTGTACTTTATTTTATTCGATTAAGATCACAAACTGCTAACTCTCGGGCATTATTCTCCTAGTTATGTCTAACATTGTAGAGGCAGGAACTATCTACGAAGCAAATCACCTCCGCATACTCCATATCGGGTTACTAATGGGCTAATTAAATAATATCAAGCGGTCCATTCGCCTCGTAATTGTTTATATTAATCTCTGCGTGATTCAGAATAATGTATTTGGCAGTACATCTAAGAACATAGATAATTATGATTGAAGTAATATGTTGCGTAGATCGCTTTATCTCAGTTTATAGTGAATCGGATATTAGAATAAACCAATGGCTTCATTATGAAAGTAAAAAACGCATGTAAATTTATTTGAAAGGTATTAATTACTTTTTGGCATAAATTACAGCTAATTTATAAGTTTAATCATTAGGCTGATCACAAAAGTTTAAAATAATTCTAAGACTGTCGTTATTCTGAACTCAAAACTTTTGTTATAAAAATGAAAGCTTTAAAACGAAGATCTTTTATTTTAGTATGTAACTAGCTACCGCGGGGTTCCGCGGTTCCACCCGCGTTTAGAAAGTAAAAAGGAATACATATTTCAACATAAATGTCATCCCGCTCTCACGCGATGGCGCGCGCGTGCGCGTGGAGCGCGCGCTAATGGATTTTTCAAAAAATAAAGTAGCCTATGTTACGCCTTAGACCATCAGCTTTCTTTCAGTCCCGTCAAAATCGGTCCAGCCGTTTAAGAGATTAGCTCAGCCAAACAAACAGACAAAAAAAAATTAATGGCATTTTCGTTATAGGCATCGTGTATACTTTCGTATGCATTAAGTAAAAAATGTTATTTTGAAATCACAAACAGACACTTCAATTTTATTTATTTGTATAGATACAATATGAATCGACTTTGTTCATTACTTAAGCTTAATCTTAGATTGTTTCAGTTTACATCTCAGTTTTATAGTAGGTAAGTAATATTTTAAAATCAGTTCATAAAAAATGAACATGCTTGAGACACATCAATAAATTACAACGATCATAGCACACCGCATATCGTGTAACAAATTACGATCTTGATACCGGATGGGTTTATTTGCGGATGTTGCTCGGCGCGTCTCCGACACGGGGTCCTTGGAAGTGAAGAACCTTATCTTTATTTTGCGCTATCACTATCGAATCTCAGTAACAGTAACAAGAGTAAACGGTACTTCGTGGCGGAAATAGATGAGGCACAGTAGCATTATCTGCGAGTAGTACCTATCAAATAAATAATTGGCTTCTTTTGCTTTCTAATACTATAATAAGAAACCAATCGATTAACGGGTACATTTTTTAAAAGTTTATTTTAAATGTGTTAATAACATACAGATGATCAACCGATAAAGAAGTGAAATCGTTAAGTATTTTAATGAGACTGATCTAATTAAGTGAAAATGTCAAGAAAACTTTTGGAGGCGATTTAATTTGGGTGGTCGCAAACTGGCTACATTTTTTAATTACAAAGTAAAAGTAAACGTGTTCAACGTTGACAATGTCATCCATAACCGCGTTTATTTATCGTAAGATCTACAGCAAATACCACCTGATCGCAAAGATGATTAGAACATTAAAATAGACTAACAGGTAAGTAAAAGTGTCACCATCACCAAAATATCAATCGAGATCTAAATTGGGCGATTGCAAAACGTGGGAATGTCGCATCGGTATCGTCGCTACCGCCGACCGTCGACCGTCCACCATCCATCGTTCCGAATGACGTCCAATCACTATCTGGTGTCACCGAGCGGATGTCGGCCGTCCGAGGTTGACGGACCTTCCGACAGCTGCCGCGATAACTATATTCACACCATCGTAACGTTACACTTCTCGCTATAATCTTGTGATACGTTTGTTTAGTTAGCATACGTGTGTAGTGCAGTTAATTAACATACTGGACTGTACTATACATACTCGTATACACGAATAGGAAACAGGGAATAGGTACGCTCTACACAGGTAATGTTCCGCAATTAAGCTGAATTTATTAAATACATTATCTGAGTCCGGGTAACACTTTTTGAACATTTCTATTTTTCATACTAGAAAGATACAAAATTTATGAGTTAAAAATTTTATGGCATTTTTTTTTATTTACGTGATATTCGTAAATCAATCCTTCCTAGCAGAAAATCGTCGCAACCACGTGACTAACAGTGTGAAGTGACTAAAGCAGGAGTTCGACGCAGACGGCTCGACGCGGCGCAGAAATAACGCGACAATCATCACACCGGAGGTGTAAATGAAAGCGGCCGTTGATTATCGCCGATTAACCAGCACGGCACATTGCTGAAAATTATCACATAAACGTGGCTAACGGTGGGAGGGATGACTAAACCAGGCGCTGGACGCAGACTGCTCGACGCGGCGCGCGGCAGAAATAACGCGACAATTATCACACCGGTGGGAAACAATTGAATTACTGATACGGACACAATCGAATCGACGGCTGTTCATTGTTGTCACTGCTGTGTATCGCGCTTGGTAAACAGTTGCGTTTTGTAAATTAAGATGTATTTAACAGGCATGCAGCGAAATTTAACTCGTGCCTACCGATTCGTGTAATTAATTATCTTAAAAATAATCCTGTGACAAAGACTCTACCTTTAAAATCGTTCTGATACATTTAAGAACTTATTAAAACAACTTGACAATATACATTACTATCAAATATTGTGTTTTGGAGCGCAACCATAACTGTAACATTTTGGTTCAAAAATAAACAATAATTATTTCGTATACCTACTCCTACACTAAGACTTTTTACTTTCATACCGTAGCGGAATCGCAACAAAGCACCGGACGTATTCTCAAGATATTGTCCATTGAAACGTAAAAAGCGATCACGCAGTCCTAATTGAAACGTTAAGATACAAAACAGTTAGGTTTTTATTTCGCTTTAACTTTAGCTTTAGTTTTTTTCGCTGAAACCGCTTCCTGTCCTGTGCAATGGGACGAAAACAACAGCATCGCGTGTTTACTTCATTATTATATTTTTTATCAATCGGTGCATGTAAAAAACATCTATTGTCGCAGTGTCACGAGCAAGCAAAGATACTATAGAAGATACGCGATAAATCATTTTTCCTATTAATCAATCTAACAGATCACCTATTGTAGAAAAATAGAAATAGAACATTTATCCAGAAAAAATAAATGATTAAAAATATGTTTATGTAATAGTTAAGTTGTAAAACATTTAACTAACTCTAAAATGCTTTAAATGTGTGTTCGTAAAAGTACGTGTGTACTAATGTTTTTCGTTGTATGATTTCTGAAACATTAATATTTATTACTATTACTATGCAATTACGTTATATGTATATAGTTTCGAACGTCGCATGCAATGCCTGTGTGCTAAGACATTTGCCTCTGGTCTACGGTCTTTGAGCGAGCTTTGGTCCTTAGGACCTACATATTATACAATAAGTAATATACAAAAAATCTTTATGTACACCAAATCTGCTCCTACCATAAGTAATAGTAATGCTTAGTTACATTCAGCGGTCTGAAGGATAACATCCTATAAGCCTTCAGTTCAAACTTCAAAGAATCGCCTCCAAACCGTGACAATCGCCATACGTGCCTAAACGCAACATAAACATCAGGATTCTCGAAATTGTTGTAAAACCTTCAAAAGGTCTTGTGTGCCCGTATTATGTGCCAGGTATACATAAAGCTGCACATGTGCACGCTCGGTTTATGGCGTTCCGAGAAGAGCGCAGTTCTCGGAGCCAACACAATGGTCGCATCTGCTAGACTCGGTGTCGTCTGATACAACAATAGATCCCTTGGACCCCTTGCTCAAAAACCGTGTCATACCTGCGCGTATTGTTACGTGCGCTGTACAAAAAATGTATTATAGACATATTTCTTTGGAATGTGTAAGGTAAATATATTTACTACAAAGGCTAGTGAGTTTGAACGAACATTAAATTTTATACGTAGGTCGGTAACTGGCCACTTATATCGTTATCATCGTTTATGTATAATATTTGAAATAGCAATGCATAATAGAAACATTTAAATGGTTCTACTGACATCAAACAAGATATGGACCCTTGAACATGAAAGGTAATGAAGAGGATGATATTACTCGCTGCGACTCAGTCCAAGGATGTATTTTTATTTATCTTAGTTGTTAGTTATTTTCAAGGTTAGAAGTCACTCTCTAATGCTTAAAATAAAATTGATTTTGCGATTAACTAAGCAGATTAGTCGACATAAAAACGGACAAGAAGAATATGAAAACTAAAGAACCCTTGCTTTTATGTATTGGATACGATGGATGTATGGATACGGACAAGTACCTACTCAAAGTTATATTTATAACATTAAAGATGCAAACGAGAATTTAGTAAGTGGTTACTTCCAGGGACATTTATATCTATGTATATGTTGTACCGATATACATCGATCAACAAATAAAAGATATCATTACTCAAAGATTATATGTATGAATCAAAACTGTATTTCCACTACAGAAACAGTAACACTGATACACGTAAGTGATCCATAAGTACGATGTGGTAAGAAGTATATACATTTTTTTTTTAAATGACGACCCGGAAATCCCTCTAATCCGAGGGTCCTGGGTTCGATTCCCAGCTAAGCGGAAATTTGAATGATAAGTTTAAATTTCCGTTCTTGGTCTGGATGTGTGTCCTTGTCTTGTGTGTTGTCCATAGCACCTACGACACAGGGAATCCTAGTGTGGGGCTATGAGTGTGAAGCGTTATCAGCCTTTTTTAAAATCTTTTCACTGAACTTGGTGAACAATCTTTATACTTATACTTATACTTGTGATTTATATGTGTAGGTAAACGATTTTTTCGTTTAGAACTAATTACAAACTAGATTTTTATGTAAATGTTTATTTGTAACAAGTAGTAGTAATGTTCAAGCAATTAGCGCTTCATCGTCCTCAACCCATTAATGTCCCACTGCCGGGCAAGGGTGTTCTCTAATACTGAGAGGGATTTAGGCCTTTGTTCACAGCGCTCACCAAGTGCGAATTGGTAGACTTCGCACACCTTTGAGAACTTTTAGAAACCTTGAGGTATGCAGGTTTCCTCACGATGTGTTCCTTCACCGTTAAAGCAAGTAATCTTTAATACGCACATAAACCCGATATGCATGCCTGGGATTTGAATGTCGGGCCCCCAATTGAAAGGCCAAGTTTCATCCATGAGGCTTTGCTTTTTGCGCTTAATCACTAATAATAAACCTCCGTTATGTTTCTTGAAAATTGTACATTAAACTTCCCTTAATCTCACAAGCGAGTCCTATCACAACCAGCAATCCTGGCCACCGTAAACGGTACACACAATGGCAAGTTGGCGTCAGTTTACCCCATCACGGACGGAAACACCTGAGCACTTCGCGGTACCAATCATCGCTAACTGTGGTTCGTTGACCTAATGTATACGAGTACATCGAAATTATTATCGAGGTACAACGTTTAACTGGTTAGTGATTTGAACAGTAATAAACAAACAATTATAATAAACAGTGTAACATACGTACCTTTGATGGGATAGAGCCTTTTGAGATTCAAGTAGGAGTCACTAGCTTTTGCCAACGGCTTCGCATGCGTTAAATTACATATAAACTTGCCTCTTAAATCACTCTTAAAAAAACAGCATCAAAATCCGTTGCGTAGCTTTAAAGATCTGAGCATATTTAAGGACAGACAGCGGAAAGCGACTTCGTTTTATGCTATGTAGTGATGTAGGCAGAAGTCGTAACCATCACACTTATTTCTGCCAAATAGCAGAAGTATTAAGTGAACTGTCTTTGAATAAGTCTCTTTTAGCTTTCCTTCTTAATTAAGGGTCGTGAGAATAGTTCTCATCTCATCTGGGGGTAACATATAAACGGATGGCAGTGACCACCGCCACTGGCACTGACAACATCTACCGAACTACAAGATTGTTTTCGTCAATGTTATAAAGAAAAACATTATCGTATTAATAGAAATATAATCCATTCTCTACGATTCTTAAGCAGCACGAGAAACAGTTATAGTACATTAGTGTCATTGATACCGCGAGTGTGTCGTATCACATATCATCACAACGAGGAGTTTCCGCCCCGACGCGCCCCGGATCAGTACGGCTAACCGGCGATATTGCTACCCGAATGTAACGTTATATTCAATATATTAGGGACATATAATTTGATTGAAAGATTGGTAAAACGAAGAGAATGTGAAGATAGCCACCAGAATCAGATAAGCCGTCATCATCAGAGCAAGTTGCTAATTGCTGAAAAACAGTTTTTTCTTTCACAACAAATACGGCATTCAGAACTTCATTTAATAGAAAGAACTACATACATAGATGTTAAAAATCTTAGTCTACATAGTGTGTATCTAACTAATACAAAGATTGTGTATCTAAAATAACTCCTTAACAGAGACAAAACTGGCATCGCAACAACACACAATGTGCAAATGAGAGCTTCCACCAGACAAGGATACCGAAATAGACCAACGGCGAGACGACGCGCGACAAATGCGTCGAATGCGTTATGCAACACGGAGGTGTCGACTAACGACTAACGACCTGTCCTGACTAACCGACAAAGAGCACCGGATTAGAATCGGTACAAGTGAATTATGATTCGGTTAATTAATCCGGACGGCTGTTGTGATTGATGGGTACTTAAGGTTGTCTGCGAGCATCCAAACGGTATTTGGGTGAGTTCTTCCTGTAAAAGAAGAGTAGCAGGCGCGCAAACGGCCTATGTAAAATCGTCACTCTATTAATATCAGGAGAGGACGCTCATCGCATGCTTCATAAGTTCCTCGAACCAGGATATGGCTGAACCGAACAGCACTAGAGCGTAGCATTCGTTCAAATTTACTTTGAATACGGCAGTATCATCAACTATTTATACCTTATATTGTCGTAAAGCCTAAAAAATATTTAAGGCGATCCAACTTAATCCTCGGGAGCTGTAACACATCTGTGAGGTATGTAAGGCAGGTAAGGTACCCACCCTTGTACAACAATCTCTAACAGCTGTCTATGATGCATTGAGCTATGAGGGATGGTATGCATGCTGATTTGCTTTCATGAAATGACAAAGCGGTTCTGTCACTTAACCTTTCTAATACTTGTGCTATCAGTTATTAATGCCGAGACCAACAATAAATTGACCAAAACCATCATCCGAGCGTTCATTAATATAATTTCGTTAATGACACAAAAACAAGAATAGCACAACAACAAATCGGTAGTTGGTGCTAAACAATCAGTTGTCCGGTTCGTCCGAGGCGGGGCCCTTTGACGAACCATTAATTATATTCACACCTTCGTCCAGTCGCTTTTGGTCCGTTTTTCGAAAGGGCAACTTCTCGGAAAGACGGCGGCGCGCCGAGCAAAAAGTGGATGCTCGGGCACGAGCGCGCTGGATACCGATCGTATCGTTACACTAAACTCACGTATAGACTCCTAATGTACCCAACAAATGAAATATTAAAACGAATAGGCGTGTTAGAAAACAATTTTCATACTTAAAATAGTGAAGAAATACTGACCATGTATGGTATAATTATGTTGACAAATCATGCCTAAAATAGATTCAATTACCGAGTAAAATCAATAAAAGTTTTTAGGTACTATTTTTTTTATTTACACAAGACCAAAACATGATAAACCAATTTTTGCTTGATTTTTAAAAATATTTTCATCCGTAATAAAATAAAATTCAGAGGCGTAGCTTAATAATACTTTTTATTTACATTACAATTATGAAGCCGGACCTTATCAGATGATAGTGCCATTGCAATCCAGCCAAGTTTTGCCACCCTTAAAATTAGGAGTCCATTTGGTTACTTTATCAATAAACAATACCGACGAGTATTCAGACGACTCGTACACAACGTTGGATGTATAAACTGAACCATGCACCTAATTATAGACACAAACTTAGATATTTTTATCTACTTTTAGTATCTAAGCTGGCTTTTCAGACGTTATTCGAATTGTCAGACGTAATTTTATTTGTTAACCAACATCTAAGCCACGGATCAGGTGAAACACAAAACCATACTTCAAAAGGCAGCTTATCTCCGAGAAAAATGAGTAACGAGTCGCGAGATCACCAATTACGATAGCAAACTGGAAAAACGCGTCCGCTACCAGCGCGATATGATCAATTGCCTGTTATCTCACGCTCGGCGCTCGGACGCGGCGACAAATGTTCACGAAAATTAACAAAACGATGACCCAGGCGATTGTGGCGACGGTGCAGAGGTATTCGGGCATTCGTGAGCATACGGACGGATCTTTGGGAACATCGGATCACTTACATGCGCTGGAGCAATTTTCGGAACTATCGAATAATGTAAGAAATAGAAAGATTCAGGCCGAATTGATCATTAACTAACATTATTTTCGTAATAATATCATCAAGATTTGGTAGGACTTTTGGATGTACGTTCAATATCATAAGGTAAACATCGTCTCTACAATTTTCGGTAAATCAGCCGGTGAAGATAAATTTTCGTAATATCGATCGATTCGAATTGCAACGGATCGTCTGACACATACTCTCACACTATCTGAACAATCTGTCTTTGTTCTCATGTCTTTTACGTAGCCTCGTTATTTTTTTTCATTTCGGATCAAATACAAATAGGTACAGCAGTGCATCCCTAATTTGGAGTTCCGAGAGGCGCGCCCTCAACACAACAAAGACTGAATTCTTTGAACGCGCGTCGAACGAGCACTGTAAATTGTTCGCTGTCAACTCTGTGGTTTTGTAGCCGCACGGACCAATTTATTTCACACCTATTCCGTCCCGAGATCGTCGGTACGGATTGAAGCTGTGAAAAAAGGGATTCAAGTTTTTAAAAACAAAGGATTAAGTATTTTTTTACTGTTTTACCGATGTAAGATACTAGCTGTATTGTGGTAACTTGCAGAGTTTATAAAATTTATGGTATTCGCTGTGAATAAAACTAATTTGTGTTTAAAAAGATTATAGCAAAGAATAACATGGCTTAAACATAAGTTATGTATGAAAGGATTGATGTCAGCGACGACGATTTTAACGTGACGTTAAAGCTTGTAATTACTATGAATCTTCCGACAGTACGTTAAGCCATCGATCTCAGATATTATCATTGTAGAGCAGTCGCTAAGCGGCGATGTCGGTTTAAGATGCCATGCATGTAAGAGGAATCCAAATTTTTCCCACCAAAATGCATTCATGCCATGATGGAAAGTAGGTACCTACACTAGAGTCTAGACCTCTTCCAGTTATAGGCAAGAGACCTCATCCCAGTAGTGAAAGCAAAAATTCCTTCCAGTATATAACCCAGAACATTCATATAGTTTTCTTCGCCCGACTTCCGATTCCATCCACAACATAGTAGCGAATCTACCGTCGATCTGCTATAGACAATGATAGGGTATCCCGAAACCAATGTGCTCGTTGGAGCAATCAGTTCAACGCACCGCTCTACATCGCGCAACGGGTCCATGTCACGCTCGGTCGACTCCTACCACTCCAGGGCTGGTGCTCATAGACCTGACAATAATTACTCGTACGTCTTTCTACATTAGGAAAGATTCAGGAGAATCCTGGAGATTCTCCGTATCATTGGTGTAATGACTGTATTTTACAAAGATTGTAGCTCCCTTCGTATTTCAACAGCGTTAGTACCACTGCCAAACTAAAATCAAACATTAATGTTTACCTAATGAGTATTCAGTGGTGCTCTGTTCAATGTTCGAAGATTAGTTTTCAGAAATGAACGAATTTGTGGCCGACTATTGTCAGCACCCCAATCCTACCGGAGATTGATTACAAATATCTAAGGGCGACATTGATCATTAATTAACTACTCCAATCTCATAGAGAATCTCAGAAAACAACTTTCTCTATTGAGATTTCTCTGTAGAGATAAGTCTCCAATATTATTCACATCCTTTACATTACAAAACTCCATGGAAGATAATAACCATTCCCCATCAAAGTGCACGCTTATTCGCTCTCCAATCACATAAAAACTATCAGATATCCGACACTGCGGTCTTCCGCAGCCCTGACAAGCCCACCTCCGTCCGTGGCCGCTCAATAAACATGTTCGATATTGAATACACTTGATTAGCAATTACGGGCAACGTATCGTATGTCCCGAGGGCATGCGTCCGCGATGCGCCAAACGGACAGTTATGCCTGCCAGCGACCGCTCATTCTAAGTTATATGGTAAAGCATCAAAGGTCATGCATTCGTGTTCACCTCAATGCATTTTATAGTAATACTGAACTGTAGGTCAATAAGTACTTTCTATACACATTTATAAAATTTTTAAAAATCTGTTATTTGTTAACGAGCTATTTTGTGCTCGTCTAAAATCTTCCTCATAAAGGTAGAGCACATTTTTCGTATGTGTGCCTGCCTAAAAGCTGAAAAACCAGGTGGTGGTGGTGGTGAATAGTAACGCTGTAAATCCCATAGTGTAAACACTACAAATACAAAACAGTTACTTGGGATTTATATGCCCGAATAAAAGTAAAAATCAAACCAGATTATCATACTTATATCTACAAATAAACGTCGCATCCACATATTGTGAATTATTGGCATTTTAAATTTGCGCTTATACCTACATATTCAGACACCGACGCATAATTCAATGCGGCTGTTTTGCATGTCACGGAGGAGCGCGGCGAATGTTCGGCATAGTTCTGAGAGACGCGGGATCGCGGCACGACACCGAGCTGCCGAATGTCGCGAATTATTGCACACAAAAATCACCGCCTACAAATACCGATATAATTAATGTAGGTATAAGTAAATGTGTAAGATCGGATTGTCTGTTCGTGGTTTTAAAGTTATTGTCATTTTCTTTGCTAATGTGCTCATTTTTGAGAAGTTCGATCCGTGTACGACTCTAAACTTTTTGAGATAACTATGAGGGTAGTTTTGGACAGTTCCTTAGATAATCGTTTTTTACGTTACTAGTTAATAGACGTTGATAGACGGAAATATCTTGGGTTCGTGATTTTAACTTACTAAAAGCAATAAAATTAAAAAAAAAAACAGTTCATCAACAGTGGTTGGTTTATAATTGACAATGGATTCGATACTTGATATTGAGTGTCACACTCAGAGTACTGCGATCCCCAAGCGAGGCAAACATCTAAAATACAAGTCAGATATAAAATACGCGCTCAGTATGTGCACGAGAAAAACCACGGGCACAAGCGAGTGGTCCATAATTACGGACATTAAAGTGGCAATGCGGGGTAAATGGGACATTGCGGGGCACTTAGCGTTTTTGCCGCAACGCAGCGAGGGGCAATTCCTCGCCGAGTCCAAAAAACCACCATTCATTATATTGTCGTTAAAACTCCGCTGTTTGTTCCTTTTAGGTTTGCCCACTGTTACGGAGAAATAACTGATTCATTAGCGACGGTATGTTCATCATAATATGTACATAGGTATTTTAAAGACAAATCGAAACATATTAAAAACTTAACATCTATTTATTCCAAACTTATTGCTATCAGTGTCTAACGAAATTAAGGACCCTGAATTGGCTTTAAATTAAATCCTAGCATTATCAATCAATTATGACTCCATTGTGGATATATTTTTCAAGATTTGGTCAGCTGTAAAATTACTTTATATTTCAAGACATCAGTCAAATAGAAGTTTAAGAAAAATATGGTGCCTCCTGTATCCCCTACGGGCATTAAATAGTAATTTTGAACATCTAAATACCTACACACTTAGGACTACGCTATACTACCGTAAACACAACAACAACGCTGCAACGAATTCTGAGTTAAGAAAAGATAAATCACTAATGTCTCCGGTCAGACGATCGAATTAAGCAGGACTTCCTTATTGCCTGCAGCAGCATGCAAAAAAGGAAACGAGAAAAGCGATCAAGCGTACCACAGACGGCATCGCGAATTTAGTTAGTTACTTTTTGCTCGGCGGATTTATCATTAGAATAACTTAACTCTTAATATACAATACTGATAGTGCTATATGAATTTATAAACACAGATAATTGAAAACAAAACAGAAACCAGAATAATACAAGAATACAATTATTAATTATACAATTATTAAGTAAGTGAAGTATTTGAGAAATAAATAAAAATGCCTACTAAAAGAGAAGCAGATAAACTATAACTAGCCATTGGCAGAAATTCGAAAAATAAAATACATAAAAATAAATTTTCATCACGTAGCAAAAAACGCTCTTTGCAGTTCTAGAATGAATAGCAGAAACGAACACCTCAATGACTTTTCACCGTCTATGGTTAGATTTATTGATGTTTATCTACATGCAGCGGTGATTTAAGATATACCCAGTCAGAGGCCTGAAGAGCTGGTCCGTTATTCAGATCCAGAGCCCGTGTCACCCATACCGGACGCAATTACGATGTCGCCGCGGGACGCGACGGTGTCACGGAACTCGTTTGGTGCACGCGTCAATAATATAAGACGTTTATGTAACGTCGATATGTGTTTGCTTATAACTAACAATGCCATAAAATGTAAAATAACTGGATTTCTTAATGGCGACAACGAAATGTCGAACAAGACACCAGTAATTGTAAGTTATATGGTCTGTTGTGTGGCTTGTCACGAAAGCAGTAAAAGGATTTGCATTCGATTAACTTGAATAGTCATTCATTAACGCAACGTTAAGCAGGATTGCTGTTTATTTTGATGTTGGATTATGAAATTTTGCTTTCCAAAAACATAGCATTGCACTAATCCGATAAGCAAATTTGCAGTGTTACTTAATTACAGAAACAATGTCTGATTGCAGACCTTCAAATTAGCATTTCGGTTTCATTAGTCCACGACAAATTCAACTATAATTTAACTTTAAGAAACTGACATACACAGTTACACTGCACTATAGTATTATTTATTATACCATGCCTTAACTACTGCAGTTCACACGAGTGTAATGGTCACTGACAGCAATTACGCTGAAGAAAGATAAATGATACGCTCCAATCGGATTACCGACAGTTTATGTCTGCTATTGGAGACAGGCTAGTTGGAATCGACCATGAAAAGTTTTGTTCTAGAACTCGCTTATCTATCGTGTATGGTCTATGAATTATCTTTAATGATAAGCTTATTTGTTCAGGTGTTATTGTTGTTATTTAGGTGGAATCGTCGTGGTTTAACTCATTATCACCGCTTCACCTATTTCTGGCTCATAAATATAATGTTAAGCTGCGCATTGGTTTGAAGAATGGTAAGAGGTAGAGCACTTATGAGAGGTACACCATAGGGATAACAACGCAGTTGCCGACCTCATGTATGACTCCAATCCTATCAGGATTTATCGATCAAATACTATCAGCTAAGCTAATGTAGCTTGTTTACATACTGATGGCAACTTTTATATTATACACGTAGTCTAAAAATCAACACATCCAACCTATCAAACATTTCAATTTTCATTAGGATTCTAAGGAGAACCCACATCCACCTTCATAGAAAACGTCGCAGTAACTCTCCCCAGGATATTTACAATGTCGTCACTGTCGCGACGGACGATCATCGTAGGCATGAATAATACAACAGCATTAACTTCTTTATGCTAAAGCAAGACAAACGGTACGGTCATCCGATTACCGGCAATGCGTGTCATCTGTTTATTATGTTAATCTCCGCTATAAAATGTAACGAGTATTATAAAAGACCCAGCTGATTTTCCTGTAGCAATCAGCGTACGGATATTATTGCTCTGTAATAATTTATTTTACTTCCATTTATCGTAGAATTCCCCGAGTTGAATAGCGGTTTTGTTCTCTAACTATTCCCTGTGTAACATAAACTATAGGTACTTATAGCTCTAAGGGCTAATTTTTCAATGCTCGGACAAAAGTACGAATAGCTACCCAAAGAATAAAGTTATTTGACTCTTTATTCGCCGGATAAGCTGTTGTCAATTTTTCAAATAATATTTATCCATAGAATAACTATCTGACCATTCAAATGCGCTCAAAA
>DWPV01001949.1:0-18683 GCA_018251915.1 Urbanus proteus proteus
ACAAGTCGCTAGACTCGACACTAAAAGTCACTAGAAGTCGCTAAAGGAATTTGACGGTGAAAAAAAAAGGTCAACTCGATCCTAATATGTCAATTACTTCAACGGAAATTCAAATTTTGACTGCGGTAAGAAACAAAAAAGGTCATTTAGGCTGATTAGGATTAAAATTTATTAAAATCTTGCCTTTTAAACCTCTATTTGTACTGCAAAAGTCGCTAAATCTTGTCTAGCGTCTAAAATTTTTTCGGTCGCTAAGCCACTATCAAAAGTCGTCAATCTGCCTGCCTTTAATCTAGACGTAATAAAAGTTCGTAATAAAAGCTGTGAGTTGTTTGTTTGTTTGTTAATACCTGTCATAGGCCAGCACCCGCCGTCTCTATAGTGGTGTCGGTCGGCACAGGAGCAGTGTCCGTCGACACACGCGCTAGACTCGCCGAGAGTGTCGTGACACTGCGCTGACACATTGCAGCTCGCTTCGTAGCCTGACACACCTGGAATAAAAAATAGAGGAATAAATTGTTAACAGGAAATAGAATAATGTATTTGAAATGTTAATCATCGTTTATTAACTACTAGCTTTTCCCCGCGGCTTTGCACGCTTTTATACTATATAATGGATATTATTATAGATATAAACCTTCTTTAATGATTCTATCTATTAAAAAACCGCAACGAAATCTGTTGCGTAGTTTTAAAGATCAGAGAATACACAGAGATAGGCGGCGGAAAGCGATTTTGGTTTATACTATGTAATGATGTACAACTAGTTTAGTATAGGTATAATATCTCAATGAAGGCCCATGTGCTTTTGGATGAATACAATATATATTTGGATCAGGGTTATTGCTGATGCAGGTTTTTACAGTATCAGCGGATGCTGACGCTGATGCTGATTTTTTCTAATCAATATCCGCGGATGCTGATGCTGATGCTGATATTTTTAAATTACTTAAATAAAACATGATTATCGTCATTTTTTTACAAAACTAGCCGTAAGCCAACCACTAGTATAAACTTTTTGATGTTTAAAGCTTAATATTGATAGTACAGTTATTTGGTAGTTTTAGTATGATTGGTAAAAACTTCACGTGACTTGCACTAGAACCCTCCTTAAACGAACATGTTACGACTTGAATATCAGCATTGATTGAATTGTTGCGGATGCTGACGCTGATGCTGATATTAAAAACAATGCTGATTATCCGCGAATGCTGATGCTGATGCTGATATTCGCAACAACCCTAATTTGGATGAATACAACATACCAACTTGAACTCACTTACTATAATTGGAACTATAATTTTGCTACCTGAAGGCAATGACAAATAAGATAGTTGCTTCATGTATAAGCGTATTATATATTATCCACCGAATCTCAAGAACTGATTTATTCTGGAATCCACCCTTAGATGGTCAAAAAATTACTCCTAAGCTCCAACAATATTTACAAATCGATAATCACGTCGCCAATAGATGTCGCTATTCTCCACAAATCCGCTGTCACCGACTTTCTCTAATGTCAATAATTACTCACATCGCCAACAGATGTCGCTATATTCCATAATTAAAGATTTTTCTTAAACTCAATAATAAGTCACGTCGCTAACAGATGTCGCTATTTACCATAAATAAAGATTTTTCTAAACTCAATAATTAGTCACGTCGCCAACAGATGTCGCTATATTCCACAAATAAGGAAGTTCTTCACTCGATAGTTACTTACGTGGCCAACAGATGTCGTTGTACTCCACAAATTGGCTGTCACACTGACAGGTCAGTACATTCGTGTCGTTTCTACATATCGTGTTGTCCACGACACAGTCCGTGTCGGCTGAGCACGTGCCTCCGATAACTGTTGACATAAAACATTACAAATATAATGAATAACAGAATTGACACCATAGATATTAAATACCTACTAGCTGATCCCCGCAGAAGTAAAAAGGAGTACTTATTTAAGCGTAAGTGATATCCCGCGCTCCCGCGACGTCGTCCGCATGCGCGTGAAGCGCACGATAATACTTATAAAAAAATTAAAGTAGCCTATGTTACGCCTTAGATCTTCAGCTATCTTCCAGTGAAAGTCCTATCAAAATCAGTCCAGCCGTATATAAGATTACCTCAGTAAAACAGACAGACAGACAAAAAAATAGCAGTGCTTAACACTACTGATATAAGGCAGAAATAGGTGTGGCGGTGGTGCCGCCGGAGTCGAACTACATAGAGTTATACCACATTTAAAATCATACTTACTAGGCGCACAGAAGTTCCCAACAGCTTGATATCCATAGTCGCAAGAACATCTCCCATTGTAACACACTGTGTTGTTGGTCCCCGTGCACTCCTGAGACACTTGGCATGCGTCATCGAGTTCTGGAAAGTTATTGAGATTGAAATTAGAGGTCATAGCTCGAGTTAAGAAAGCAAAATAAACTGTCTGTAAGCAATGTGGGTGGACTCAAGTTAAAACGACACACTATACTCCGAATTAGGCTGTGTAGAAGTCGTATTTATCATTAAAATAAAAAAGTCGCGCGCGCGTCGTAAACCAAAGTTGCCAACCTCCTTTTCTTCCATCGGATCAAATAATTTTACAAACCGGCAATAGATGGCGCCAGGTGTATTTTCGCATTTTAAAAATAATATTACTTTTAAAACGTGTATTTCGTACGCGTTCCACGCGGATTACACACTGACGTTATTAACAGTAACTAAATGAGTTAAAGCAAATAGAAGATGTAAAAGATGTTAGAAATTAAACCAGACCATTAAATTTAAACCAGATGAGAAAGATAGAATGTGAATTAGACAAGACATAATTGAAAATTGGGAAGAAAAGGTGAAAGAAAAATAGAGAGCAGAATAGAGAAAAGAATATTAAGTATAGAAAAATATGAAAGCAAAAGAAGAAGGTAGTAGAAGAACTTGTGGTACGACTAGACTGTTTTCTGGTTTGCAGTAATGCAACAGCGTCTTCACAAGAGGTGCGACTATTATTGGCAGCAAGCCCTCATTTAGGGGAAGCCTAGAGTACTACTCTAGCATCAGCACTAGCTGATGCCATAATTTTAGAACATGTGATATTATATATGGTATGTTAGAGCAGTGATAGCCTAATGGTTGAAACTTGGCCTCTCAATCGAGGGGTCCGAGGTTCAAACCCCGGGCACGCACCTCTGATTTATGTGCGTATTAAGAATTAATAATTATCACTTGCTTTACGGTGAAGGAAAACATCGTGAGGAAACCTGCACACCTGAGAGATCCCAAAAAGATCTCGAAGGTGTGTGAAGTCTACCAATTCGCACTTGGCCAGCGCGGTGGACTAAGGCCTAAATCCCTCTCACTAAGAGGAGACCCTTGCCCAGCAGTGGGACAATAATGAATTGACGATGATCAGGAGCCCTACATGTATTTTTCGCCACTTCTCTATTAAAGTAAATAATAAAATGTTATTTATTTTTTCTTACAGGCACTTTCACTGTCTATCAACGAAATATCTCTGCGCGGGTGTACCAGCTGTTATGTCGACGCTACTGGCGAATATCAACGCGTATTATGCTCATACCACTGCCTCTTCCGCCGTTTCTGCTTCGGACCGCTTCGCTGCTTCTAACTTCGGGGTAAGCATTTCGCTGTCTAAAAAATTTGATCGGTTCGTTTTGAATTTAGAAATCAATGCTTTGAAAATCTTAATTATGATAATGTTTTATTAGAGGTATTTTATTTTCTGACAGAGACATTAAATGTAGGTACTTTTATTTACAAGATATAAAAAGTTAAGATAAGAGATTAATCGTGAGATAATAGTTAAATAATAATATGTTTAAATTGTATTCATGAGTTAATTCACTATCAAAATAGTTAACGTTTTAACTTTGAACTCTTGAACGTAACCTAATTTTGTAGCATGATTTTAAATGTCATAAAATGATTTTATACGTGAATTTGCGACAATTTTAGTTACTTTTACTTTTATTATAGATCTCCTGCGTTGATAGTCTAACTAAACAACGTAGCAAAAAGCGTTAATGTGACGTAAAATAGCGCGTGAACCCATAAAAGAGCCATGAAACTCTATCGGAATTGTCGGCGAAATTTCATGACGACTCCAATTTTACTATTCCCCTAGGTGGGGCATGGGTTTTACGGTGGTGCTGTCAAATTGTCATATTAACCCATGAGAGAAAGGGTCAGCAGGAAGTGTCATGTAGGCGGATCGACACGACTGCCAGTATGATAATATAGTCAATAATATAGTCGGCGATCCGATCCGATCCGAGTACTCAGTTACTTTGAGATAAGGTCCAATTTGAATTGTCATGTCGGTTACGCGACTCAATCATTTTTCAAAAATGTTTCGTACGGTAATGTCACACTGTAGATAGTCCACACAAAAATCTCATGTTTAACCACGTATTACATTGAACAAAAGAAATATAATTGGTTGTATAGACATGGTTGTCACGACTAAAAAAACAGGTTTCTTTATGGTAAGAATACGATTACTGATCTCTATGTGTTATCCGTACTAATCGGCTTATATGCCCCTTCTATCTTCTTTTCCTTTTCTGTGTATTAACCCCTACCCTATTATGGGGTGTGTTCAAATCAAGCGTTATTTATACGTACACCCTTAATAATGTCTCTGCAATTTTGAAAAACCATGTTGGATCATGGAGGTTCTACCGACACACCTCTATATAGCGTGAAACTACAATTTTAACATCATTTTACATTACTTTTCCGGGCTATTAGCCATATTCATGCGTAAAACTAAATTAGGTACTGACAAATTTCACTAAAATTGGTTTATTTATTAGTTGTACCATGAATCTGTGTCGTTTAATTATTTACTGTAGGTACTTAGAATCCCACTCTATTTTCCGGTCGTCAGGTAAAAAAATCAATTATTAACTAGGTAGTAAAACGCTTTTCTATACGCGTCGAAATTAAGATAAAATCATTAATATACCTACTCGGCCAGTTTCTCAATGTGGAATTTTGGTAAATTAATCTCACAAGACAATAAACTAGTTTTTACCGTTCTGTAATTAATATAGTGATCAATCTAATTTAAGGCATGTTCTTATTAAATACAAAATATTTATAATACACTTCCAAACTTTTAACCTTGTTAAATACAAATGAAACTCAAGGTAATCCATGGCAATTAACGCAATAATTTGAAAGTTTACAAAGTTTTGAAGCTGTTTTAGACATAAAACTAATTAAGATCATTACCACCAAATTTGACGTAGACATGAACATCTGAACGTAAGTATGAATCGGATAGTACCTACTTCAATATATGGTACTTGTGTCCACGTGGCGGAACAATTACAATACCGGTCTGACGCGCAATGGGTCCCGGGTTTGATTCCCGGCCAGACAGACATCTAAATTATGAATTTAAATTTCTGTTCTGGGTCTGAGTATTTGTGTATTCTTGTATGTATGTGTCCATGGCACTCACGACACAGAAGAAAATCCTACTATGGAGCTATGAGTGTAGAAAGCGTTTTTTTTTAATATATCTATCTAACACAAACATATATACTGGCAATGTGCGTATAACTTAGCTATAAAATCTAATAAAACTTATTTAATCACGATTAATTCACAATACAGTAAATTTCGTCTTCACTAAAGCGTAAGTTTACAACATAGATATAGAAAGCAATAGACATGCCCCAAGCAGAATTCAACCCTTACTGCTTCATTACCGCGAAACCACAATCCGTAGTTGCGTAATTGAACTCCGCGAATGCCGCCTCGCCACATCGTAAGACATCAGACGTGCAATATGCTGGGGTAATAAACTAGCGTACGCGAATTAATTCATACTAGCTGTACTCGCGGTTTCACCCGCGTTAAAGAAATTAAAAGACACATATTTGAAGTGATGGTCGTGATACGTGATAGCGGCCGCATACGTGTGAGAGGAACGTTAATGTTTTTTTTTTCAAAATTTAAAGTAGCCTATTTTATGTTTGAAGATTTGAAGATCTACTTCAGTGAAATTTCCACCAAAATCAGTCCAGACGTTCAAAAGATTACCTCAAACAAACAGATAGAAAGACAAAAAATATATAATTGTATTGTTATAATACTTTCGTGTATTTTTAGTAAAAACAAATTATCACCCGACTATTGATCAAGTATTAAAATAAATAATGAGACGCTAAAAGTGTATCGTAAAGAGAGAATCAAACAGACTTATAATTCATGTGCCAATGAGATATTGTTTCTTCATTGTAACTAGATATGCGTTTAATATTAAATATAAATAATTTGACCCTAATAAAGCCCGTTTATCACTTTCCATAAACCCTTTGATATTTAGTAAACATAATTTCACTTGAATAGCCTGGCTAATTACTTGAAATACAATAAAACGTTTAGGGTTTTTGCATTTTATTGCCTAAATTAGCTAAAGCTTATTCCTACGATTATAATTACCCATTTATTACGGTAACGGTAGAGCCTAGAGTAATAAATATTGTGTTAAAACCAGACTGTTATGTTGGAATTTCTTTTTTTATATGAATATTAGAACTATAACTTCTTAGGCCTAGGTCAGTAGAATGATACATCTATGTGTAATATATTTTTAAGAATAACCATGAATAGTTTTCAAAGAATAGGCACGTAATGGTTTTATTCACGAAGTATTTTTATAATGTGGAGCGTGTGGAAAAAAATATTTTAAACATACGAAAATAAATACAAGTAAACATATAAATATATACATATAAATATAAACATAAATACAGAAAGGGTCTCATTTAATAGTTTTCATCATCGTCATAAGCATCATAATTTTTGTACATTGAAATTACTTATTATTTTAACGTAAATGGATAAAGATGAGGCATGTTTATCTAAGTTTTTAGGTCAAGGGCAGGCTTAGGGCGTAAGGCGATTAGGATTACAAACACCTAGAGGATAAAGAATACACATCGTGTACAATGTACACATAACGTCCGTTCCACTAAAGTGCTTACTGTTTGTTGAGAATTATTTGTTTTACTTTCGACCATAATGCAATAATAATTTCCCGTTCTAAAATAAAATATATGTAATGATAATTTTTCTATATATTATACGTGAAGTGAAATCTTCCCGTCCTTTTTTCCTTAGACTCATAAGAAGTATGAGACTTGGCATACGTGACACTTCATCCAGTGAATGTATAATAACTGTTACAAACATTATTAAATTAAACAGAAAAAAATATTTTTATTAATTACCTTATGTAACTCCGCCTTTCAATCGAAAGGTTTGTACCTATCGCGTCACACTCCGGTTTTATGATTGTTTTAGATAATTATTATCACTGACTTTAATGATAAAATAATAGAGAGAGAACGTATCTGAAAGTTCACTACGGTGTGTAAAGTCAACTAACTCGCACAGTTTGCTATGGTCTAATTCTAAATCTAGTTTTCTTATTCTGCGAGGAAGCCCATGCCCAACACGGGGACAGTAGATAGAATCTATGCAAAATAAATAAAATTGAAGTGTCTGTTTGTGATTTCAAAACAACAACTATTTTATTTACTGCATATGAAAGTATATACGATGCCTATAACAAAAATGTAATTAAAAAAAATGTCCGTCTGTCTGTTAATAATATATACATAAACTCTCTAAATTTTACATTACATTCAGCTTTTACTCCCTAATAACCTTTACTAAGCTGTGTTATCAAAGAAAATTTAGTTTAATTAGAAAAGTTCCTTAAAAAACATCAAATACTAAAGTTCTAATTTTAACTTCTTAAACAACTTATTATAATTTTACTCCAGTAAGTAGCTACGTTTAGTATGTACTACACGAAAGACTTACACCTGTAGCAGTTGTGAAACTAATTTGCATATCTGAAAATAGCTACCGTGGCTCGCACGTATGATATTAGGAAGTTACCTCTGTTTTGCATACTCGAAAACACTGATCTGTGGAATATTAAGTAAGTTATGGTTTTGTTTTAAATACATGAAATGTATAATGTTAAGCATTGGATGTCTTGAAATTAAGTAGTCATGTGTTCTTTGAAAGAGCTCTTCTTATTATGTGGATTTTGTATGTGACAGAATTGATATGGAGATTAAAAGGTAGTTTTAACCTTCCTTTCTAGAAAAATCTATTTTTAGGTGAGCTTTCGTACGGATTTATAGAAACCAACATCCAAAATATTAATAATTATATAAATAAAACAGTCACAACGCTTCAAATAATTAAATCTGGATAGGTAGAAGACAAAACGGAGGAAACGATAGAATCGCAGTACTAATTACTAAAAGTCCTTTTGAAACTTTTACTAATATATTCATATTTGTCCTACAGAAAGAAAAGTTCGTGAAACTCCTGGATCAGCTGCACAACTCGCTGAGGATCGACCTGTCGATGTACAGGAACAACTTCCCCGCGTCCAGCGCCGAGAAGCTCATGGATCTCAAGTCCACCGTCGACCTCCTCACCAGCATCACGTTCTTTAGGATGAAGGTATACCAATGTTTCTCACACTCATTGCTGCAATTTAGGGTTGTTTAAAGCGATGTTTCCCAACCGGTACCAAATTATTTATACCTACATATTATCACCGATTTTGTAAAGAACATTTAATCACATTCTCTTAACGTAATTTAGCTTTAGCTTTTAGTGCTATAAATTTTATGTTTTTCGGATAAATTCTGTTTTTTTATCCATTAATACATCTTGTCCCTGTTACCAACAAAGAAACCAGTCGTCGATTACTGGTTGAAAAAATTTAAAATAAGTGATGCAACTTCATACTCTTTCGTGAAGATTTTACGAAAGAGTATGAAGTTGAACTTTCATCGTTTAAACTTTAATGTTTTTATTTAACTTCCATTATTATTTCCATTTGTAGTTGACCATAATCGAAATGAAACTTAATGAAACTTGAAAAATGATATTGTAATTTTTCGACAGAAACACGAAATGGAAAATATTCTATAAAATTATTTGAATTTATAAATTATTTTTTCCAGGTTCAAGAGTTAAGCAGTCCGCCCCGCGCCAGCACCGTGGTGAAAGATTGTGTGAAGGCTTGCCTTAGATCTACATATCAGTTTCTGTTCGAGAATTGTTACGAATTATATAACAGGGAATTCCAGGTAAATAGTTTTAAGATTTTAACCAAACTGGTATGTAGTGTATTTAACCCAAATATTGCGTTTAAATTATAAGTAAAAAATCCCTAATACGATAGGGGCCTACCTGACATTGGTATTAAAATAGCTCTGAAGATCGAATGGGAACATTTTTGCCTTACTGGAAGTAATGTAAGGATATTCCCATTAGAAATAATGATAGTTAATCACTTGTACTAGAAAAAAGTAGGTAGTCAATACTGATTCTATGAGACAAAGATTGGTGAGGTCATATCGCCGTCGAAACACCAAGATTTTACGTCACCTCAAAAGAATTAAATTATATTATGTTAAATGCTGTGTTATATGTCTATCTAGTTTTAAAATCAATGTACCTTCCATTTTATCTATCGATATTACCCAAAAACGACTAAAAAACTTATGATTTTAACAGTCACATTTTACGTTAGTATATTTTTAAGGCTTTATTAATCTCAAAGTTTGCGGTCTTCATCCAAAGTGACATTCGTTGTTCTTGATTTTACGAACTTTCCAATAACCTTTATCTGAGGCCTAAAATGATAAATGTTGAAGCCCCAGCAATAAAAACTTCTAAACTTTGATAAATTCTGAAACTCTCAGATAGTTGCGTCAATTTCGCGTTATTAAAATAACCTTTTTGGAATTGGTGAAGTATTCGAAACAAAAATAAAACTTTATCAATATTTTATACAGTAACTTGAGGATTTTTGGGTTAAAATGAATATTGTTTTATATTCCTTAGAGTTTCTGCAAACTGCAGACTTTTTATCGGCCGATAGTTAGGTCGCTTTCTTAATCAGTATGAAGAGGTATGCATACCTAAAATAGTAGCGCACATAACCGTGATTTAGTATGGGACGATAAATGCATACGTCTCCATACTGATTAAGAAAACGACTCAACTCAACCGGCCAATTAAAAAGTCTGCAGTTTGCAAGTTCTTTTGGAGTAGCAACGCATCTGTAACTGATGATAAAATCCCTGTACTAAAATAAAAAAAAAATAGTTACCTTAAAATTAATTTAACATTAAATTAGTTAGAGTTAGTTAAAATTAGAGTTAGAGTTAGAGAGTTAGTTAAAATTAGTTTAAAATAAAATTAGTTTAAAAAATTAGTTACCTACAGATATCTATAGCCAACATTGATCACTTACCATCAGGTTGACTGCATGCTCTTTTTCTAATTAAATTTTCTTAAAATAAGGTTAACAAAGAACCCTGTTTTTATGGGAGATATTAAAATGGAAAAAGGTTTAAGTCCAAAAGTATGTTGAGCAATAACTAAATATGTGTTTACAGGTGGATCCTAACGAGGCAAAACGGGACCCTTCAGACCATGGGCCACAGTTGGACTCGGTGGACTTCTGGCATAAGCTGATAGCCCTTATAGTATCTGTGATAGAAGAGGACAGGAACAGCTACTCTCCTGTACTCAACCAGTTCCCGCAGGAACTTAATATTGGACAGGTATTTATATTTACTTAAGTAAATTGTCACTAAATACCATATTTATTTAACTGTTTTACGTAAAACTACAATAGTCGTCATAACGTTAAATATTGACAACCCGGATGGCGCAATGGTTAACACGCCGGACCGCTAATCCGAGGGTCCTGGGTTCGATTCCGAGTATTTGTTATTAATTTTGTTTTACAAAATGTACGCTAAATTTATATTTATACAGCTGTAAAAAATCTTAAAAAAATTACATTGTACCGTAAAATACGGATTTATGTGTATCCATTGCATATTTAAGCGCAATTCGCGAATGCAATATGAAAATACCTTCAGAATAATGTTTGCCCAATTGCCTAATCGAAATCGAACCTGGAACTTGGAGTTTATTTAACCGTTGATTTAATTTCCAGTTATCCGCCGACATGATGTGGACGTTTTTCGCAGTGGACATGAAGTATGCTCTAGAAGAACACGAACAGCACCGGCTCTGCAAGTCTTCCGCTTATATGAATTTACACTTTAAAGTAAGGAGACACTAAATTACTCCTATATTTTTTATTGATAGGTACTGTTATGACGAACTGTTACTAGATTGAACAAAGCAAGAAGACATTTTTATTTAATTTGATTTAAACGTAACATACTTAAAAAACTGTAATTAAAAAGTTAAAGCCAATAAACTTTAAATTATTTTTCACATTTTAAATAAAAAAATATAAACACTTTATGTACTGATAAAGTTAATGGCAGCAATAACACGCTCTTAAAGATATTCGAGTAAGTTTTTGGAATCCTATTTGCGTATAATTTCATTCATGTGAACTCGCTTTTTGTAGCCTAAATTCATTCAATTGGCCAACGATTTTTTGTTGCTATTTTGAAAGTAATAATGAAGATTTTAACTAATCCCAGGTTAAATGGCTACATACGAATTACGTGAAAGACGTACCACCGTACTGCGGCGCCGTGCCTGAATACCCCGCGTGGTTCGAGCCCTTCGTGATGCAGTGGCTCAACGAGAACGATGATGTCTCTCTGGAGTACCTTAACGGCGCCTTCAACAGGGATAAAAAGGATGGGGTCAGTATTGCATTTTTAACTATGTCGTGTACTAATTTCATAAGTAGCATGGATGTCGTAACAGGTGGCAAAAGCCAGGAGATGGGCGGTAACAACTTCCTGTATATTCTCACCACGTGCTACACCACACATAAACAGGTGCGGTGACTGTTGGCAAAAATCTCAGGAGGAGTCCAGGAGTGGACCTCAAAAGGCTGGTAGATAGATCAATGGACTACATATTAAAGTCGTACCAATCCAATACAATATATAAGATCAGTCATAGATATAATAGGCACTAGAAATAACTTAACTTCAAGGGAGGAGGTACTAAATTTTGCTATGTAACTTCAATTTAACAACAAAAAAAAACCTTATCCCTTCACTATAGAGGAAGCATTGCGTCGGCGATCAACTTCAGATTTGGTCTATTGATGTTCATTACCTTTCACCCGTTACTAACTTTCAGCATCAAAAGCGCTAAAATGACTTATTCTGTATACTCTTCACAGTTCCAAAAGTCGAGCGAGCACGCACTATTCAGTAACTCGGTGGTGGACGTGTTCACGCAACTGACGCAATGTTTCGACGTGGTCTCCAAGCTCGAGTGTCCAGACCCTGAGATCCTGAAGAGGTATATGAAGAGATTCGCGAAGACAATAGTGAAGGTGCTGGTCGCGTACGCAGAGATTGTGAAGAAGGAGTTCCCTGAGCATTTGAAAGAGGAGAGAGTGGTGAGTTGGCTGTTGATTTAGAAGTAAAACATTAGTTTTCCAAATGCAAATAGCAAAACTTTGGAAAGCGAATTTTTTTTATATCTCTCTCACAAATATTAAATGTTTTAGTTAGGTTAGAAAATCTAAATACACGTTTTTGATTTTCAGAAGTAGTAAATTTGCGTATGGTTCCTTTGCAATTGCACCATCGCCATACTATGGTTTTGATTGCTTAATGGGTGTTTTAAAGTAAAATAACTTCTTGAAGTCTTTGTAAATTAGTTCTCAGGGCAGCATATATTATCAACTTCATTTAAGATTTTAGCCTTGTTGAAGTTGGTCACATACTAATGGTTAATGGTAGAACCTAAACCTAAAGTCAATGTCTATTTATCACATACACATTTCCTTTTTATAATTTACAGGCGTGTATCCTAATGAACAACATCCAACAACTACGAGTGCAATTGGAGAAGATGTTTGAGGCGATGGGTGGTACCAAGCTGGAACAAGATGCAGCGAATATACTGAATGATCTGCAACAGAGATTGAATAACACCTTGGATGAACTAGCGTCAATGTTTGCGAATAGGTTAGTAAATGTATAGTACACGCATGTTTTCTATTACTGTTTGTAAGTATTTACGAATATAGTTCAATAAAGAACCTCATTTGATCCGACATTATAACATATTTAAAAAAAAACAACAATATTGAGTAGCGAAGCCTGTGATTTGAAATTGAATGGACAAAATTATGTTTAAAATTAATCGTTTAGTTAGAAGGAGTTCCTACCGCGTTCGTGACAAGTTAATAAGGCTTTATATTAGTACAAATTACATACAATTCTATATAAAAATAAATACGAATAGCAAACAGACATGATCAGGTACACAAAAATTTAAGACATCCCACCTCATTCTCAAGAACACCAAAATGTATAAACGAAAAAAAATCGTACAACATAATAACGGTACACACAGGAATCTTATTTTTGTACTTTTGTATTTTTTAGTCCACTTGACATGATTGTAAATAACGATACTAAATTACATACATAAAAATATAACATAAGTCTGCGCTAATTTTTAAACCGACTTCCCAAAGGAAGAGAGGCTACCTATTAGATTTTTTTTGTTCTCTAATTGAATCCTGATATCCCCAGCTTGGATTTTTTTCTCTAACTGAATCGTGAACTCCAGCCTGGAGATGCGGATCACGGCGAGCGTGAAGGAGCTGGGCGAGCTGCTGCAGAAGGTGGGGTCCGCGCCGGTGGCGCCGGGCGCGCCGCAGCCGCCCGCGCACCAGGAGGCTGATGAGGTGCTGCGCCCGCTTATGGACATACTGGTACGTTTGGAAGAAATGAAAAATCTTAAAAAGACATTAGGAACTGCCGAGAGCAAAACGTGTGACTTAGAGTTCTTGGAGTAGTGCTCAACGCGGCTATGTATGTTCGATCCGCGTGGCGGAACTGTTACCATACCGGTCTGATGCGCAATGGGTCCCGGGTTCGATTCCCGGCCAGACAGACATCTAAATAATGAATTTAGATTTCTGGGGCGTCTGGGTGTTTATGTATTCGTGAATGTGTATCCATGGCACCCACGACACACGAGAAAATCCTACTGTAGGGCTATGAGTGTTGAAATTGCGTTTTAAATGGTTTTTTTTAAGTTCACTTCAAAATAATTAATCGAGTTTGAAACATTTATATGTATGTATAATTGTGTGGATGTTCACACGTGTTTTTGTGAGCGTGCATGAGCAGGTTTTTCTGTGCACGCTTGTGTTTTCAAGCGTTTCAAGCATACGATCGTTTTGTTGAGCGTTCTTCTACCAGGTTCAACCAGGTAGTAAGCAATGCCACCTATTGTATCAAAGAAATTCTTACATGGGTTGACTTCTACAAATCAGTGTTAGATGAACGTCTTGGAGAAATGCCAGAACTGCGAAACATATCTCAGCAAAATATTATAAAATGTTGGACGATACCAGATTAAAACCGTAGGAAAGAAACACAGAACAGTAAAAACTGGACTGTTTTATGAAAAGAAACAATAGTTGGCGTTTCATATAACAACTAAGAGAACTTTTAAATGGTTCTTGTATGTATACGCTTCTATTTAAGAAATCTACGTCTAGCAAGGTTTAAATAAATTTTAGATGTCTTTTCAAAGGTACCAGACATTACTATTAGAAAAAATCTCTAAAAAAACTATTTCTATTGACAGGATGGCTCGCTAACAATGTACGCGGAGACCTGCGAGAAGACTGTGCTTAAACGACTACTGAAGGAGTTATGGAAGATCGTCATGAAGATCCTCGAAAAGACTGTTGTACTTCCTCCGATGACGGATAAGACGGTAATTATTTAAGCTTTCATACTAATATTCTCGTTTGCTGTTATTGACCTGTTCATTTTTCCTGGAGTTTGTAGTGAAATTACCTATGTATAATCATACACTCGTACAAAGACATACCATAAATAAGATCCTGTTCTAAAAGAAATCTTATGTCCAGTCATCTGAGGGATAATGGATGGATGAAACTTTCTAACTTCATGTTTCTTAGATTTGGATCAAAAGTAATCCATGTTTACTTTTAAGTACCTACCTATATACGACTGTCAGAATGGTAGATAGATGTTTTTTTAAGTCAACCTACAAAAGCCATGAGATCGTTGTTATATCGGTACAATTAACTAATGATTGTTTCACATTCAATAATACACTATAGGAATAAATATAATTATAGAGCACTTAACATGATTCATCCATTAAAATTTTTACTTCGCAGATATTGAGAGATCGCAGTATTTGCACAATTGCTGATAATTATATTCAACAGATGTATATTGACGTCATTTGTCTGGCGTCAGTAAAATCCATTACTATTAACATAAGCTTTTCTGTATTTAATCAAATAATGCAAACAATTTGCTTTATTATTTTTATTTCGATTCAAAATACATAACTATATAGACATATTTTAAACATAAACACAATATTTGATGTCAATATTTCATTTCAATTTCATATAGTTGTGAAATCCATCCATAACATTCATAACATCGTAGCTACATAAAACATTTTATAGCTCAGACATTTCGTTTAACAGAATTCTTTCAAATAGGTCACGGACTCGCGAGTCTCAACAAAATGATATTTCGAGCGGAAACCTATCTCATTGTACTATAAACAACTTTTGACGAACATATCATACAATTAGCCATTTCCTCACAAGATTATGGTAATGAATCCAACGAATAACACAAAGACCTTGGCCGTGAAATTTCATAAGTCATATTTATCATAACATTAAATTATTTTCCCTCTAGATAATACCGAAGAACTTAACGAACAATGCAAACAACTTGACCGCGGATGCTAACATCGATGACGTATCTTTATATTTCATTCTACAATTAACCATTTCTTCCCCAGATGATGTTGAAGAACCTAACGAACAACGCGAAGAACTTGGCAGCGAACGCAAAGATCGAGGACATGACCCAGCTGTTCAAGAGCACGGTGGGCAAGCAAGACGTGAAACACGCGCTCTCCGGTGTCATGGACATCTCCAAAGAGGTGATTGACTGGACGTGTTTATATTTAGATCTTCCGCAGCATTATGGGTATTAAGGTTTAAATTTTAGTTAGGCATTCTATTTTATTATTTGTCGTATTGGTTTTGAGTGGATTCGACTTGATTTGTGGCAATAGTTTTATAAAGTGTTTTAAATTTATTTAACTGGAATGAAATTTGTGAATAAAATGTGATGTTATTTTTCATAAATTAAACATTGAATTGTCTATATTTTTTTATAAAAATTGACTTTAATGTCATTATTTTGTACAAGAAAATTAGAGCAAAAAACGGAAGAACGTTTACTATTTAATACAAAATATTATGTATAAGAAATTGCTGTTTAAGGAATCAAATGGCATTTTAGTTTAATTGCGCGATTTTAAAATATTTTCTTGTTTTTATAGCATTTGTCAGCGGAAAAGAGCTTAACACCGAAGCAGTGTGCAGTACTAGATGCTTCGTTGGATACTATCAAGCAGTACTTCCACGCGGGCGGCAGTGGCCTTAAGAAGACATACATAGAAAAGAGTCCCGAGTTGCAATCCCTGAGATACGCCCTGAGCTTGTACACGCAGGCAACGGACACGTTGATACGAACGTTCGTCACGAGTCAGCAGAATCAGGGTAATGTTTTTGGTTTGACTATTAAAGTAAATTGGGTTTTCTATATTCTCTTGTATTGTGGTTTAGATCTAGAACAGAAACAAACAAAGAATATCCACATAGGAAATAACCCGCTACCTTTCGCGTATTTATAAGTAAAATAATAAAATGATATCAGTTCCCCGTCTTTTAATTTTTAAAAGATGTGTAATTAATTTTGAATTCTTCTTCTTATACTTTAATTTTAAAAAAAAAGTTTAGAAATAAATTCGAGTAGACAAGTTACGAGTAAAACAAGTTAAATAATACAAGAACAATTAATGTCCATAAACCAAATTATATTTTTATTAAAAAATATAAGTCTTCTAGTTTAGATATTGCAATTGATGAAGAGAGAAAAGAAGTTGAGCAAGTAAACCCAAGATAAAATGTATTTGTACAAAATGAGGTTCAGTGGAAATCATATTGCAGATGTAGCCGTGGCTGAGGAGGGCAGTGTGGGCGAGGTGTCGCTGCAAGTCGATCTGTTCACCCATCCTGGTACTGGCGAACATAAGATCACTGTTAAAGGTATTTCATGCATTGATTAACTTTATGTTTCTGAAACCGAAATATTGATTTTATGAATTTCGTAGATTAAATCAGATTGCTACATAATCCAATTGACTACAATGCAAAAAAATAAATTTTGTATCATATATAGTTTATAGATAGAAACATAGACCTTGGATATGAATTTTCCTATTCACCTATGCAATTTGTATGTAATAATCTGAAACAATCAGATAGTTACTGTGCAATTCTGCTTAGAAACATTAATTTGGAATTCTCAATCTGCAACATTGAATAAAAAAATAGATATTTTATTTTTATAGCATGTTTTTTTGTTTAATAACGTTATGATTATAATATCATTAACGTTCATGTTATCTTCTCTCATATCCATCTCTCTCATATATCTTATCTATCTCTATTCCAGTGGTCGCAGCGAACGACCTCAAGTGGGTGATCGCGAGCGGCATGTTCCGTCCGTTCATCGAAGTGAACCTCATCGGGCCGCACCTCGCGGACAAGAAGCGGAAGTTCGCGACCAAGTCCAAGAGCAACAACTGGAGCCCCAAGTTCAATGAGACGTTCCATTTGTAAGTTTGGATTTGAGGTTATTCGTTGATTGGTGCGATTGTGTTGCTCTTCTTCAAAATTTTATCAATAAGTACAGTGAAATACATTAAAAATTTTGGTGTGGATGTAATGAAATAAATCTAGCCACTACTTTATTTAAATTTTCTTAGTTTGTTTCATTCGCAATGTTTATTGACTACCTGTGGGGCGGTGAGGTTGCTATACTGGTCTTATACTCAGTGGGTCCCAGATTCGATCCCTGGCCATCTGATTAATGAATTTCGAGTTCTGTTCTGAGTCTGGGTGTTTGTGTATTTGATATGTCCATGGCACCCACCACACAGGAGTTGATCCTACTATGAGTATAGAAAGTTACTACTTATGGACTGCATGCTGTAAATCAAAGTAAAATTCTTAACGTAACTCTGGAACTACGTCATATCTACAGTATGGTGAGCGCGACAGAACAGCTGGAATTATTCGAGCTCCACGTGTGCGTGCGGGACTACTGCTTCGCTCGGGAGGACAGACTGGTCGGAGTGGCAGTGATGCGCCTCTGCGACATCGCTGAACAGGTTATTACCAGGGTTTTATTTTAACGGTCCAATTTTAGGAGCAAAGCTAACGTGGATGAGTTCGTCGATGAAGCCGTTAGTCTTCAGACTCAAGAGATTATCCAAAAGACTCAATAAAATATCAAAAGAACTGCACTGGATAATTATAAGTTTTAAACATAAGATTTATTTATTAAGGAGTAGCTTAGTAACTAGATTGGCGTATAAACATTTTTTCTTAACAAAATCGAAACTATATTTTTTATAAATAAAGTGACTGTAATTGAACTGTAAACAATACTAAAACTTTTATTACAGGGTTCCTGTGCGTGTTGGTTACCACTTGGTACGCGAGTTAAGATGGATGAAACCGGGTGGACGATACTTAGGATTCTGTCTCAGAGGCACAGCGATGAGGTGGC
>DWPV01001950.1:0-18678 GCA_018251915.1 Urbanus proteus proteus
CGCTTTCATTCCATTCCTCCTATCCTCGTAGCCGATCGGGCCTCCGCGCGAGTGTAGACGTTAAGTATTTTCGAAGCTTTCGGATGGACCGGAAGGGAGGGGGGCGGGAGGCTCAGATTCGGAGGGTCGCGGGGCGCAGGGCCCCTCGCAGCGCGGGGTTAGTAGGTTCGCGATGTCGCGTCGTCGTCGGTCGGAATGCATTTGCGGACGTAAAGTAGCGACCTGAGGTGTCCTCGTATCTCTTACCTGGGGTCGCTCACCTCTCAAAAAATAGAAAGACCGTCGCTCTTTTGTACAATTATTTTTTTTGAAAAGAATATTTTCTTCCGGCCGTAGATTTATTTTTGGGTCAAGCGCGAGAGCAAGGTCAAATTTGCTAGGAGTCAACGAACCCCTCGTCTGGTTCTCCCGTCAGGTCGATGACGTCGGGGTCATCGGGTTAGATCACGACGTTCCCGCAATGATCCGACGAACGTTAAATTGTGGACGTCCGCGAACGCGACAGTGCGCGAGCAGCTCTCGCCCAGAAATCGAGCGGCCGAACGAAATTTTTCGAAGTGTCCGCGTGGAGTACGAAGACGGAAGTGTGCAACGGTCGCCGGAGCTCGGGGAGGCCGCCACGTTAACCCTGCCCGAATTAGTGCAGTGGACGAGACTAAAATAGCGAGGTGGCGTGTACGGTTACATGCGGCGCGTCAATGTCGGCGTGCCGCGCGCGCGAGCTCCGCGCGCCGCCGCGGTCGCCTCGCGCCGGTAAGCTTACACTGCGTGTGCTTGCAGCGCGCGCGACCAGCCCTATATGTGGAGCCGCCGGCGAGACGCCGCCGCGCGCCCTCGCTCCGCTCCGCTCCTCTCGCCGCGCACCGCGGGCTATTCCTGGACTCATCTGTTCCACTATATATACGCTAAATTTTACACGATTCTAAATATAAGCAACCCCGATCGTTTTCGAATATGCCTACGGTGTTTTGTAAATCTTTACGCACTCGGCCTCTCGATATTACGTTTTTACTACTTTTACTAGCAAGAAACAAGCCGGAAGACTGGGAATGACGCCGAGAAGACATGAAGCTGGAAGACGAAATGATCGAAAGTGATGGCGTTGTTCGCTTTAGCTGGTTGACTTCGGGTCAAATTGTAATTTCTATCATTTGGTCCCCTTCAACCAGCTGTAGTTGACATCTGCTTCGCTTTCTAAATTGAAGGCATCGACGGGTTGAAGCAGTACATCTCCAAGTTCCGATGACTCTTCTCACAATAATATTGATAAATCCTATGTTATGTTCAATATATTGAATATTTTTATATGTATTTCATGTATATCACGTATGTGTTAATACTGCGTATCGAACATAAAGAATTATAATGTAAAATGTGTAATGTAGAGTTTTATAGAATTAGCGTTCAAAATATATAACTCTTATTGTATGAAACACTAAATTGTTCTAAACTTAAGTAAATCAAGAAATACAAAATTCAATATAAGTAGACATTAAACTTTACATCGCTTAACTTAAATAAATGTACATGTAATAAAAAATTCTGTTTCCTAAAAGTGCCAATAAAAAAATCGATCATAAAATAATATATTTTATTGGTTTATAACTTTACGATATTGTTAACGAGCCTATATAATGCTAAACATAACAGGAAACAAACATTACTCTCTTTCTGACGCCGTCGGGTAAATATGACTGATTACTAAAATGAAGATAATTTGATTATATACCTTATACATGAAACTAATTATTTTATTTCTAAATGCATCGATAATTGGGTTTTGGATATGATCATCTTTAAGAACAGCCAGTGCGTTGTTGAGGTTTAAGTAGGTATCTGCTTTAATTTATTAAAATAATAATTTTCCTACTTCTAACACTTAAATGTAATTTTAAATTTAATTTTCATATATTATAGCAGTCACGTTTGTTCGATTGCATGCATGTTTGAGCATGCAGTTCACCTAATGGTAAGTGGTCACAGTCACCCAAGAGGACTTCAACCTTGGATAATATTATTATCCTTCGTGCGGTCGTTTACAGATATGTTGCAGTCCCGGAGAATTAAGTTGGTACGCCTCAGATAAGTATGTCTCCGTTACTCCCTTAACCTTTCACTGCACTATTTGTACCATAATACAACAGCGTTAAACACCGCTATTATTAGGGAAAAATAATGACGATGATGATGCCGCTGTAGTCGTTCTACCACGGATGGATCAAAGATAGTGGGACCCCTTTTTGTTTAACTCCAGAGGCAACACCTCTACACCTATTTCATCTTATAACAGCAGAGTTAAGCACTGCTGTGTTCTGGTTTAAAGGGTCTGGTAAGTAGAAATATTTATCCGAGGTCCCGACTTAGTCCTCAGGCGTAGCAACGCATTTGTGACTAGTACATAATACTCTAATTCTTATCTGGGGTTAAGTACAGAATTTCATGGGCAACAGTCTTCATTTACAGTCTACCTACTTAAATATTACAAAAAAGTATAACATTTTACAGCGGCACAATACGATTGCACGTGTAACGAGGTTTACAACATTAAATTAACGATTTAATATTATTTTCTAATTGTGATCAATTGCGATTTTATGTATGTGTGCGGTTAACACGTTATTTGTGGGTACAACAACGATTATAGTAAAATAAATTGAAAAATATATGTTTAATTGATTATTTTTTTAAGTATCTGCGAATGCTCCGAATTTTGACGTACTTTAATTGATCTTCTGTAAAATTAAAATAAATCCTTAAGTTATATGCCATATATTAACAAAATTAATCGTGTACCACTTTTGCGTTTCAGTCACGACAGTTTCCGAGTGTTAAGTCAACAAAAATTAAGGTACGCCTCTTTTATGTATTTTATTGCCTATTAAAGATAATTGACATTCGGTACGCCGAGAAAACATAAATCAGGTTGGTACTCGTATATTAAGTAAATTTTCATTTATAAAAACATGGAATTGTATAATGTTTTATTGTTTATAGTTCTTGTCGGCGTAACTAAATATTAAAGAGAAAACGATTCTATTTAAAGAATTATTGAAAGGTCTATTTAATGATAATTAGGATGTGATTAATTAAAATGTATAAAACCTCAACAGAAAAAATATCAGTAAGAAATATATGAAATAATTTGTAAAGTAAACATATTCAACTTTTTAAAATTGTAGGTTACGTATATTAACTGAAAAAAGCATAGGTATATCAAATTAAAAGACTTGGCCAGTTCACGAAAGTGGGAAACAATGGGTACATTTAAAGTAAGAATAACAGGGTTGGTATATTCATGACGTCGCGAAACGGTGTTAAAATGAGTTCTTCAAAACTAACAACGCGTTAACAACTCCACTGGAGTTTACAGTGATGACTATTCATCGTCAGTCTGTCTGCTTTTTCACTATTCTTAAGTATTAAAGCAACAGACTTATTGCAAATCTCTCTACCTCCAAAAGGAGAAAAAGATCCGTATATTTATTACAGCGGCTCAACAATTTTTCTACACGACAAACGTAACTTTTAATATTATTTTACGAAAGCGTAATGGGAAGTCTGAATATTTACGAACATTAATTAAAAATAAACTTGCAACATAAATATCACAGCGGCAGTCTTCATTTCGGCACCAAAAGAATCTCAAAGTTTAATTAGTTACTTAGCTTCATTATTTCTCTGAATTTGTTAGATAGGTATAAGCTTTGAAAAACTTCGCTTTCACATAAACAAGAAATTGGCTGACAGCTGTAAGTTTAAAACAACTTTTAGTGAATCAAGTAGATTTTTTTAAGTATTTCAAAAGACGATATACCAATGAACAATGCCGTATTTAAAAGAGATTTTAATTTAAAATCGTCTGTACATAAAGACCATAGTACAAAATAATTTATACTCTTAATAATTTTGCCTACTATTGGTATAAGACGAAGGAAAAAAATATCTAAACCTATATTTCCAATGCAGATGTTTCCTCGTATGGTATACTTATACGTATAAAAGGAAATTAATCCGCTTACAGACTCAACAGTTACTTGAAAATACACTCAAACAATCCCACTGGTGGGGTGGTGGTGGGTCTTTTCTAGTAACTGCCATAATGCTATTTCCATAATTAGTCAAACCAAAGAAGGGCGCCAGCGGTCATCCATTCAATTTCTGAAACACGTCCGTTCAGGCTATGTGCGCTTGATATATCATAGATAAGAAAATACTCATACATAGTATCGTATTATACTACTGTACTACTCTACTGCATACTACTGTATTCTTTTATTTATTCAAGTAATGTTGCGCGCCGTACGAAAACTACGATTATTTCCCTCAGTACTACCAGTAAAACGGAATAAAAAATGCTCCAGACGCTTACCAACGCTTAAACGCCTACAATCATTGTACATTCAGTACATAATCTGGCGATTCAAAGGTAATGCTGATACGTTTCTATATTATCAATTCGCGAACGTTAAATAAAAATAAATATAAGGTTATTGGATAAAGTCGTTCGTGAGTTTCGTTTCGTTATGGGTATCGATTGATAGCGGTGTAGGTTTTGGGAGGTTGCACGCGGGGAAAGGATCATCTAATGCGAGGGCCGTCGGTATTATAACAAGATTACGCGAGAAACTGCTGACGGGGGCACGTGGCGAACTTTGTATAAGTTAAATAAAAGCTCCTAATACTTCTTTAAGCCTTGTCAAGTCTTCAATTCTTGCTGTACAATGCAATAAAATTAAGTATGATGGATACCCTTACTTATCGGCGTATTAAAATTGCTTATACGTTTGTCTAGAAATATACTGTCTATATAGAATCATTACTCGAAAATCAAACATACCAACGACCAGCGTAGCGGGGCGGGCACTACCGTTCCAATACGGATCGTATTCTGGTTTGTAATTCCGGTCAAACTGATATTCGTATAACGTATTCAAATTTCTCTTTTGGTTCTAGATGTTTGTGTGTTAGTCTTTGTGTTTTCATGGCACACATGACACAGAAGTAAATCCTAATGTGTGAAGAGTAGGTATCTTACGAGGGCGACCAATGATTCTTCTTTATACAAAATATTAAAATACAAGAATGGTCGTGCAATCCGTATAATCTAATATTAACGCCATAGGTCTCAAAGCACCTTTGCCTTCCATAAATTATCTCACTTGGATGTTTAATGATTGAAGCAGCAAAGAAGCTTGCAGTTCATTTGAAGGTAAGTGGTAGTCACTGCAGCCTGTGACAAACTCTATGTAGAGAGGTCAGAGCTTAGGTTCGCGTCAGAATTTTATGGCAGTGATACTTCCTTGATCTAACGATATTAATTGGTATTTTAGGAATCAAATCGCATGTGCCTTTCATACGTTTGAGGATTAAGTTTATTAATCTTTGTGAACATCGCAATTTTAAGGCAGAAATAAATAAAGATAGTACAATTAGTGGTGACTCCAGTGCAATTTTAAAAATAAAGGGACTTTATTAGTCCACTCTACCCGTGTACCTTATACACTACATTGTGCAGACTACAGCTAGTGTAGAAGACTGTGTTGAAGTACAGATGTATAAAAATGAGAAATAAGTCGTTTCAGTCCTCCAGGGTTGGAAAGCATTATTTATAGTTGCACTTAGATAAGGCTAAGGATTAGTTATTAGGGATTTATACATACCTAAGTATTTTAGGGTTAACAGTTGCCGTCTAATGTCATGTAGGTAAGTGTTAGGGATTACTCGAAGATTTTTATATCCTTTTTTAAGTCTTTTCGGGTGGAATTTTATACCACCTACTTGATAAGATAGAAGCTTAAGTATTAAATATAAAAAATATCTTAAAAGAATCTCATACACCAAGGACTGAAAGGAGTAAATTAAACATTTAGGTATTGCTTTTAGTCATTTTTTTGTAAGAAACTTAAAATTAAACAAAAAACACATTCGACGTAAACGTGGAGAAATATAATTTGATAGAAAAATTATATTAGAAAAATGACTTCCACGTCAGTTCACATCATTTGAAGCTACTATAGTTTTTAAATGAGCTATAAATTACACATCAATAATAATTATTTATCTGTCGGATTCATCCCAGGTTTTTTGTTTCAAATATTTTCTTCATTTAAGAGTTTAAAATCTAACTTCAACGGTCTAGAATTTAGACCGTTTTAGAATCTTGGTATGGATTATTTAATTTTTTCTCCGATAAATATATTTATTCCTTATCAGCTCGTCGACTGCTGTGGCTATTTTATAGCCGTATTAAGCCTTAATTTTAACTTGTAATATTATTTGTAATCATAAGTTATGTCAAGTTATGTTTAATTGAGATATATGAGAAAAATCACTTGCTTATTCCAAATATAATTATTCAAATAAAATTATTGATCATTACAATTATTCACTAAAAAATACAAGTAGATAGTTCTCTAAACGGCGCTCATATAATTTGGACCGTTCATTAGCCCAGTGAACAAGCGATCACCCCTGTATCACAGTATTGCGAGAATTTAGAGCGCAGTTTTAGGGATTAACTATTTGTGTACTTGTTATATTTGTTGCTTCACAATGTTTCAAATGTAGAAAATATTAGTTAAAAAAAAAACAAAAGAAAATCAATTTTAAAGAACCATAGTGTGTGTATTAAGAACTATAGTGTGAATCCAATGGTGTGGTCCCCCACACTATTGGATAAGAGTAAGAGAGTAAGTAAGACGATTAAAAGTAAGTCATTTTTTTATGGAAAGATCTCTACTAATAACTATAGTACTACATATATAAAATAACCCTCTACAAATACACAGATGTACAACTTCAGATCAACAATCCTTCATTGTTCGGATTTAAGAATACTGTCCAAATCAGTTTTGTCATTTCTCAAAAATCAGAGAACGTATACGAAATACATTGTGCTGACACAAACATGTACGAGTACACCAATCTTTCCTTTTTTGAAACCAGTTAAAACTAAACTAACAGACTCGAACAAACAAAAATAATGCTACAGATGTTTGCGATGAATGAAAAACTTATGTTTTTCCAGCTTCTGTATAGAATTAACAATGCGGTTGACCGTGGCTTACCGCAATGTTGGACTTTAAAATAATATAATTTTAACAAACATAATACATCATTGTATATCTGTTCTTTAAATATATTTCTTTACTTTTACGTCTGAGAGTCCCCTGAATCACGAATTTTATGAAATTTAGTAAATATTAAAGCTGTAACAAACCGTATGTATTCGTTACTGAGTAACGTGTTCGCCATCAAGTATCGAGTAGCGAACGTTACTCACGAATTCATTTCGTTACTAGCATGTTTCGTATTTCGGTAGTTAGGATATACATTTATGTAGTTTGTGTATATTCCATCTACAGTTTACTTATAGCTGTAGTACCAAAATTCTAACCTTTACATATTTAATCAACATTTAGAATAAATAAATTTAAAAAATGCACCTTAGGCCGCTAGGTAACGTAAATGTATGTGTCCTATAAATACGAACAATACGATACTGCGATATCATGTCGTATCGGTACGCAATACGACTCGAGGCATTGCTCTATGCTACGTTACTATACTATCGTAATTACGTAACGCCTTCACGCTTTAACTACTCAACCGATCGTTATGAAATTGCTAGGAGGCCAGAATAGGACATAGAGTACCTTTCATCCTGAAGAAAAAATACTCCCGAGGGATAGAGAAGTAACTTTAATACCTACAATCTACCTACACTAACTACACTAACGCGAGTGAAGCCGCGGGCAAAAACTAGTATTTAATAATAGGCATCAAAGGTAACGAGTAACGATACGATACGATACGATAGTAAAGAGTTCTAAATATTATACGCTTTTTTCGTTATTTTTACACCTCTAGTAAATATGTAGACTTGTAAAGCTAAATGAACGTTTACCAAAATTATTTTAGGGAATTTATTGCGTTGCTTTGAATCTAACGTCATCCATCGACCGATAAATAATACTGCTCATTAGCATTTAAATATATCCCTAATGAATATTTGACTACCAAATAATTGCGGCCGAATTATGCATACTTTAGAATGTTGTAAAAATAAAAACAGCGTTGAAATCCAAATCATTAAAACTAGCACTGCTCTAGCGTGCTATAAAGAAGAATGGGGCGCTTACAAAGTACCGTTTTAGTTTTCTCATTGTGCGCCAATTAAAACTTCATTCAGGTTTTGCTTGAGCGGCCGTTAAGAGGCGCTTAAGAAAAAAGGCAATCAATTAAAACTGAAGTGTTTTCTGATGTTGTCTTAATTACCTATACGGTATGATTAAGCTCAGTTATTTTAGAGTGCAACTGTTTTAGAGAAGAGGGTTGCAAAAACGCCCGCGGCCATGTTCGCTTGCGGCGACGGCGTCGCGCTACGGTGCGACTTTGTACCATAAATCAAAGGCCCCCGGGAACCCTCGGATAACATAAAATAAGGACGTAACTGTGACTTCTCTATTGCGGATCATGACCGAAACGAATATTCAAAATACATGTATTTGTAGTCGGTACACTTGTCGCGGGGAAGGTTTAGTACGCGTCGCGTTCGTCTCCGAAGAATAATATCTTTGAGATTCGTATTTATTTCGGCGTCATTGGCGTGTTGAGGTGGTGGTGCCTTACTCGAAATACGGCTCAGGAGGAAATCACCTGGCAGGCCATTAACCTAATTCACGGACGCAAAGACAGGGCGGAGACGCGGGTGGCGGGCTGGCGGCGTTGCGCCCGCTTTAATATCGCTTCGCTGCCGGTAATAAGATGGAAATAAGGCGGCGGCGAAGAATCCCGGCCAATCATCGCCGCTCGCTACTTGACACCAACTAACGCCGAAGAAAGGATATACAGTTATCAATTTTTAATCAAGGACCAAACCAGCATTCATACAATATTAACGCCGTTCCTCTTGTCAGCCGGTTTAAAAGATTCATTTATTAATCTATTCAGATCTGGGTGTCTATTGTCTTTGCGACGAATCCTACTATATGGTGTTGAATGCAGGTAGTAAACGAGTATTATGTTTAGAAATTTTAATGTTTTTAAAATGTTTATTCCAACCAACGTAAACAATTTTCCAAGAAGTGTAGAGCACATATTTCATTTTTCTAAATATTCGTATCGCGCTTTGATACTTAGCAACAAGAAATGTCGAGGCTAAATTTCTTTGTAGGCAACGACGTAGGAGCCGGGCCTTTAAGAAAATGCGTTTTATTTTAATGCGCCGCGCAAACCTCACAGCCGCCGACTCAAATCCGGGGTAAAAACTGGAAATGGCATTATTATAGTTAAAATATTCACCCGCCTGCGGTACATGTATTTCTGCTTCGTTAATATACATGTGTTTTCTTAACGACTGTGAACGTGTGAATTGAGTTCGTGAATATGAATGTCATAGAACATTCTGTCCTTAAAATTGCGTGCATTGTAAATCTATTTCTACTTGTCCAAATATAAATAAAGCTAGACCTTTTACAGTAGTCGCGTGAACATTTTCACACAGTATGCAAGCCTGTGTTTAATTTGTGCTTCACTACTTTTGGTTAGTATTCACCAAAAATAATTGCTAAAAACATGCTATAAATGCCGTGCATACATTATAATAAAAAACGCGTGAAATTGAGCCCACTTCTCGTTTTAAAAGGCCTTTAAAAAAGCACTCCATCTATTACAAAACTGTAAAGCAATTTATTGCACGTTTTAAAATTTAAATTACATTTTTCTCGTATGCGAACTTTTTTCCGAGTTCTTCGAAATCTGTCTCGAAAGTCCTGATAGTTTCGCCAGTCGTAGAGGACAGATGAAAAAGTACGATTTAAAAGTTTATCAACTGGCGTTGTCATCAGGACTACGGTACTTTTGAATTTTTATATTTAAAATAGATTATGATTCATAGACTTAATTTGAAAAGTGAATATCAAAGATTAATTATTACATTATTTTAATGTTATTGTCTAATAACTTATGTATACCGAAAGTAGGTGAATAAAAGTCTTTAACTCCATCCCAAGGGTTGCCTGGAAGAAACCGCTTCTTAGCGATAAGGCCGCCTTTATGTATACCTCACTATATGTAATTGTCTTGTAATGTGTTTTCATGTTTGGTGTACACTAAAGAGTATTTGTATTGTATTGTATTGTATTGTATTGTATTGTATTGTATTGTATTGTATTGTAAAAGCGTAGGACTGTAATCGATAGCGTGACTATTATTTAAAAAAATGCGCTTTCTATTTTACGAAATATAACCTGTAGAAACAACAATGCTTAAAGTTTGTACTCGATTATAACCACGCGGACTGTATACTGTAGACGTACAGATAAATTTCCATAAACGTACGTGAGGTTACATATTTTACTTCCAAATTTAGTTATGCCGAGAAATGTAGGTGGTAAACTAAATATGGGATAGAATATAATGCATTTAAGTCGCGTGTACATAAGTGAAATGTGACGAGATCTCATTTCCGGTGCATAGCGGCACAATGGTTGGTCGGAATTAAATATTTCAGGTGGTGCGACGCTGCGGAGGTTGATGAAACGACACACTCCGTACTCGGAGCCGAGGGAAAATTTAATTATTGTTTCACTGCCACCGCGCACAGTTCAACACACTTCTAAATGGTGAAGTACATTTCTGTGACACTAAATGAGTTTTCATGTCGAGTTATTATAATTACATAGACGGCCAACCGTCGACCCCGCGGTGGAGCCGCCGCCGACGCGCCTCTTATTTCGAACGTTTTAATGCCAGAATACAGATACAATTTTGTAATCTATTTATGAGCAGCGGATTGCGCAAGATATTTATTTATCCATTAGTTTATCAATTCGAATTGCTAAAATCAAATGAATTGTTTTATCAAACAGTATACCAACATCGCTAATAAAGTTGCAATTGCTCAGTTACTTTTAATGTTACGTATATAAATATTTTAAACTTTAAAATTAAATAATCTATTCTCTCTCCTTCTAGATTCTTTATATAAATTGTAGTCTTGTATATCAATATTTTTATTTAAAAAATAGTAATTAACAGTTATTTTATACTATGAGTTCGTAGTCGGAATAACGAGAAGTAATTTTCCTATATCACACTAGCGCGCGCGCCCGTCCCCACTTTAAACACATTATATTTACGCATCGCATAATTCGTGCACGGACGTGCATGCAACCGCACGGTGCTTCCCCTCTCGGTACACTATCGGACGTAATTATGAGTTTGACCAGAAAATCGCATTGCGAACGCGCGAAGCTGCGGCCAATTCTAGGCTGCACATAAATAATTGAGTATAGCACTTGTGAATCGATCAGCTAATGGGATATGAATGAAGCGAGGTTGAGGCTGTGCGGCGGTACACAAGCTGGAATCTAATGGAATTCACTTGTACGCAAACATGCCGCAGAACGCCCTCGCCCCACCTGGCGGGAGCGCGCTGTTAGTAGGTAAGTACGCGACTCAAAGAACATCATTCAAAAAGCTCCTGGTTGCTGTTAATCGATCGTGTTCGTCATACTTCCGAAAGCGAGTGGAGCGAGCTGAGTTGTCATTCGTGTGAAGGATAACTCTGAAATTTCGCAAAGGTTGATAAAGGTCGGAGGCTAATTTTGTACGCTTATAGGCGTTTCCTGAGAATATTAATAGGTTTTTAAAGGAATGACATACCTGTTTTGAAAATTATTAAACATTTATTGATTTTCATTTATATTACTTCTTACTATAATAAATTTTCAATGTTTCTTATTTAATTACAAAGTTACGATAAATTAATTAAGACTGAAACGTTCTGTTTTGTAATTTTTATGTCAGTTTTCAAGTTTATAATTACCTTATAGTAAACTTCTTTTTATTATCACAGTTGAATAGCTCCTTTTGTCTCTTCATAAATTTGATTTACTTACCTGAAAAAGAAAAATATAGTCAATTCCGATAGTTTCAGAAACAGGTTCTTCCATAGCAACTTAATATATCTATCAATTTAAACACGTATCTCGTAAAAGTAACTTTTTAATTACTGTAATTACTTGCTATAATTAATTGCTATATTACTAGAAGACGCAAACACACGCAGGTAATCTGTTGTTAAGCTGCAAACACTTCTGGCGGGTGTTTGTAAGCAAGTACATACAAAATAATAGGTACAAGAACAATTTTTAAGTTGGAAAGCCGCAGTAAGTAAGTTTACCGTCCAACCACCGCAGTATGACCGTGTATAGCTTTAAAATGTCATAATTATTACTACTTAGTCAGTCCATTATTACCTTACATAATAAATTAACCGCCTAAGTACAATGACTCAACTTATTACTTGGCATGACATCAAGCAGGTGTTGGTACGGGAACAATGTTTTTTGAGTACGCACGAAGATAAATGCACGGCGAATTGCAAAAGGATCGATTAGCTGTGGCACACGGCATGGGGCACGCGGTTGCGTGCGCGAGGCCCATAGCCGGGGCGGGCGGATCGGCGGTGCCTTCCGGCGAAACGCGAGGAATGTTGCCGATAGATTAACTTCTGATCTCTTTTCCGATATTATGGCGGAGCGCTTATGTAAGGAATTCTAAGCGCTTCAATCTGGTTTAAGGCCAAGTAACGTTTTCCGGGATCTCTATTTCAGATCGCCCCTTGTCGCAAGACGCTGCCGGTTCGTTTCGTTAATAGATTAAACTACCCGAGATTCTCCAAATTATTTTCATTAACATGGAGATGTTCATTTAAACATTTAGGTTACTAAAATAGTTTTCATTGCGAATTTTAATTAAGAAGGAGTAGAATTCTTTTTTTTTTCACCTTTTATAAAACAAACGTTAAGTATTAATGTATCAACAATTCAATTCAGTACGCTAAAATAACATTGGAATTCTAAAAAGCGTAGTACACATATAAAAGTAATATATTCTTTTTAAAAAGAAACAATATGTGACTTGTACGAGCTATTTAGAAGACAATTCCTTTTAAACTCGTATAGAAAAACAAACGAACTGAAAACAATGCTGATCCAATAGATTCCGTACCTTTGTTTCAGCTTCAGTGGCACAAAAGGAAATCCAAAAATATTCTCTCCTAGATACAGGGATAAGAGGAAGGGGATAATGTAAATAGTACGGTAGAGATTTAATAACTTTCTCATAATACAGCAGACGCTGTATGTTGTTTAATTGTTATTCGAAATAAACTTAAGTTATTAAGCAAACGCTTCTCCCAAACTGAGTTTATTTAGAGTCGGAATCTGTTACAAAGTGGTTAAATGTAAGCATCATCCAAGGCAGTTTCCTTTTTGAATTTTCACAAACATTTCTTTTTCACAAACATTTTGAAATGTTAATTTTACTTTTCAGGAAAAGTATGCTTTGCGGTGTCTCGGTCAAGGATGTCTCGGTTGAGCTCTCAAAAGGCTAAACAACAAGTGTTTTTCATGAAAAATTAAGGAGAGTACGATCTGTACGCTTTCAGGTGAGGGGGTGTCGGCGGGCCAGCGAGGGGCGAATTTTTCAAAAGTTGACATTTGTTGATGTCGTAAAATGTAACGCTATTGTATTTTTACGAGAGCCATCTTCCGGGGATGATAAGGATAAACGAATGAAAAGATGACTTTAAGTAGATTGTTCAATAAAATGTCCCATTTTAATATTCGTCTTAAAATAATTATTACGTTCACAATTTAAAGTCTTTTGCTATTATTTAGCTTTATCATTTTAAAAATGTTCTGGTATGTTTATCCTTAACGTGTGTATTCAGCAATTTTGCTTTCCGTATTCTTCATCTCTAAACATAACGTCATAATAATCTCATAATGTGACTTCTTATATGATACTGATACCCTGGTGGATAATAAAACTAAATTATTTTTAATTGAGTGAAAAAATTGTGACATATAAATGATTAGATAACATAGGTACTAGATAATAATATTGACTAATAAATCATTTTTTTACTTAACTTGCAAAGAAAGCAAAGAAATATCTGAATACGAAGTTTTATTCCGATCCAAAGAACCATCAATTAAAAAAAAAACCGTATACAATATATAGGCATGACAATCGCTCATTTAAAACTACATCATGGGTAAAAAGTTACTATTCTCCCACGACTGACCTCTGGTCATCTCAAAATGCGAAGACATTGGGCCACAATCCTATTCCTAAATGCAATTGCAGAGAGAATTCTGAATAGCAAGTAGATAATTCTTGGATTTCAAAATGTCACAGCGCTACTGTTATTACAAAGTTTCTGGGAGTCCACAGAGCAGCGTTTAGGTCATCGTAAAGTTCCGACGAGGCCAAAATTGCCTGTCTGGATATCCAACTGTTCACTCAACACGAAAGGGGTTCAATATCTGAATGGACAATAAGTGTCAATACCTTGAAATTGGGCATTATGCAATACCTGTTTGTTGAGTGTAAATTTTCGTTTAACCTGTGATTTCGCTGTATAAAATATAAAGGCGGGTTGTAGTTTAAAACGCAATCCTCGAGTAATTGTGAGTAGTGTCGGTAGGTCTCCCCGCGGTCGGGCGGGCGGCGGCTGCTTGCAACGGGGAATAGATTCCTTTAGTCACATTTATGGCTAATATATTCATGAAACTTTCACAAAAATATTTCTCAGCGCGCTCGCGTCTGCTTTGTTATGAGTACGACATAGACAAAACACACACGCTTCTATCGAGCGGCTATTGAGACACGCTCTACATGACATTTTAGCTGAAAAATATGTTCGTGAAAATGGCTACATTATTCTTCGAATATATTTAATAAAAAAGTTATTTTTATGACTGAATACATAAATAAAATATTCAAATGTATTTAAAAGTATTATTAAAATATTTTCTAATAATGAATTTCTAATTCTTTTGTGAAGTATGTGTTGCACACACAACAACACATAACTAGGCCATCAAATTGAGCTTAAACAGGGTAGACATTGTGTTTCTATGGCTACGTATCACATGAATTATGACAAAATAAAATAACTATAGGTACCTATAAGAAAGATAATGTACTCGTGTCTATTTTAATTTCTTAAGAAAACAGTCAATTTTGTAGTTTGTACAGTGTAGGAATGAGCTATAAAATTAGAACGAACAGACTGCATGCTGAAGGCTGCAAGAAGGGGGCGCGCTACGCGTCAAGTAATTTCCGCCATTCGGTCAGAGGCTTCTTTTTATAATTCCGTACGAAATGTTGTGCGAAAACGCTTTCTTTTCAACAAAAGAACACAGTGGACGTGTGTACGGGGCGAGCATTTGAGCGCATTTCAGGTTGCACGTGCAGAAGTTATTTCCTATTAAAAAAGTAAATTCTAGCGTTGTAAAAGATTCGGGAATTGCAGCGAGTAGCGGAGCGAAATAAAATGGAAGGCGAATGCACGTGACGGAGCGAGGGCGCGCGGCGCACGCGACGCGCCGCGCAATTTCCGCTTCCCTGTCAGACGCGACGCCCGCGCCCGCTCGCCGGCAACCGCGCTGCAAACGACAAAACCGTAACGTTGGATTTGCACTGCTTTCTATTACTGTTGTGTTCTAGTTAATTATTTTCAAGAACCCATGTGGGCACACTACTGGTTTTTTATGTTGTGTTTTTTTTCTAAAAGTTACATTTGACTTCCTCGTTTTATTTTAGTGACGAATGTCGTAACTGCGGACTTACTTCACAAATTAGCGGGGACGGTGCATCAGTAATTAGATTATTTTACGGGAATTAAATAAATAAAACAGTCACGTAACGCGCTGCTTTTGCAAAGTATATCGAAGTGCAATTTAATGATACGTTTAAATAGATAGAGTACACTGGAAAGGTCTTATCTAAAAAGTGCTGATTAGTATTCGAGGAAGAAGTAGATGTGATTATTTGATAAAAGCAGCGTGAAACTGATTACAAATACGCAAGCGACACTCCTCGCATTACGACCCAAAACACGATTTAGACATTAGGCCTATCTAACAGGAGTTCCACAACTGCCGCTACATGTATTAATCAAGATATTGCCCAACATTAGTAATTAGTAACTAAAATGGCCAATTAATAATGGCCAAGTCCGAGTCGAAGTAGGATATTGTGTTTCGTTCCACCAAATTTTTAACATTTTTATTTTTTGTACCTGTTATGTTTCAAAAGATAGAGTCCATTGATAGACGGAGAAATAGAACGACAGACAGCGGAGGTTTCATTATGAGGTCTCGTATACCTTTTGAGCACGGAACCCTAAAAACGTTTCGATCCGATGCTCTTGAAGTATAATTTTTATTGTAAATGTTTATGCGAAGGTTGGTTAAAGATGTTCAAGCGGAAGGTCGTACATGCGAGTCCAGTGGCATTATTTATTAGGGTGTGCCCCTTTCTTGGCGCGCAAGGAATGGATTTAATAATTATGGGGCAAAGAAGCGAAGCGTGTGGGGTCTTGGCGGAAGGATGGAGTGGGGGCAGGGCGCGATTAAATCGCAGGCGTTTCGGCATGTTACAGGAAGTGGGTCAAGCGGCATCGCCCGAGCTATTTATTGCGTTTCCGACTAAATTGCAATCCAACACTTAAAAAAGCAATAACACCTGCGCAGAATTGGTATAATAGAGGTATAATTCGAAACCTATCAAAAGTTACAACGAGTTACCGAAGGAAATTTCCTCATCAATTTCATTTATATGTTACGCCTACACCTCCGAACAGGTGCGGGTAATTTTCAAAGGTAAAGTTGGAAAAAAGGGCCGATCCAGTCATCGGCTCGAAGGCCCGTAGAGGGTTGAGAAAGGCATACCATTAAAACTTCTTTTTGTTTGATGGCGCCTGCCGTTCGGGCGGGCTAAGTCTTAGTCGCTCTGCAATTACAGACAAGGGTCTTTAAATGAACCGAGCTCTCGAGCACGGCGGCGCATCGCTTCGCACCCGAATGCGCCCTCTCCGCCGCCGCGCCGTTTCCACTCTCTGTTAATTTGATTTTAAACGATTATTTTGTCGTGTGCATATGTTTGGTAACTAAATATAGAATTCATTGTAAGACCACAATGATTATTAAATCCGAATACGAATGATCCATTTACAAGGTGTGCATGTGTAATTTAGAGAAAGGTATAGATTTAGTTATTATTCCTAGTGTGTGCCACAGGACAACGCTATATTTTTACGACTACAAAACAGTATAATGATGTTTTTGTTCCCAGTATATTCTTCAAACTTTTGTTAATAAAGAATCATTCTTTCAGAGCAAACCACTGATGCCTTAAAAATGTCTTAACACCTGCACGCTTCCCACAAAACACGTTAAATACTAATCGACATGTAATATACGTTATCCAAGTTCTTTATTTTCACAATTGTGTCTGTTTACACAGGCGGAACAAGGGGGTATAGGGTGTAGAGGAAGGCGAGTAAAGAGCATTTTATCGTAGTCCTGCCCAACTAAATCTAAAACACCAGTTACTATCTTTAGTATTCCATTCGCAGTACCAGGGCTCCATACGGTTCAACAGTGTTTACGGTAAACCAGCGGTCGAGTCTAGATGCCTATCTCAACTATATACGCTGCCGACTATCTCGACATTGATGTACGCTCTATAGGTATTTTGGAAACCTCGCTTGATGTATTTTTACACAATGAATGTTTACCTACTGCAAATTCCTCTCAGAAAAAGAGACGTCTACAAAAAAGATTTATTTTCATGTATTATTCATTCACGTGTCCTCGAACGTTTTCATTTCGACGTGATATTTTGGCAGTGCGATAATGATATTTGTCGTAAAAGCCGGTATCATATCTACAGTCGGTAGGAAAATAGATCCAAGAAAGATATTCAAGTTTCACCAAATTGAAAATGAGAGACTTTGAATGACTTTTATACTCCGAAATGTATGTAGATAGAGCAATACTCTATTCGGTTTATTAACATAATATCTACTTATGCGAAAATTCTTTCTGCTTGTAATTCGATTTAAGAGAAAACTTAGGTGGACTATTTTATTTTATATAATCTCCATAAGTAGCTCTAGTTTAACTAGTCATTATAGACTTTACGTACTACTGAGTTGAGAGATTTGATTATATTCCATCAAAAATATTCACAAACAAGTGGAAAATCAAAAAAAAAGGAACCGTATTTATTTCAGATTTTTATTAAAAGCACTTTGAATGTAAAAAGTTGAAGTAATCAGCGATCGAATAAATCGCGATTTATTTAAAAAAGCCGTATAATGAGTGATTGAAATAAAAGCGGCGTAGCGCCACGAGCCGCTCTCAAAGGGCGCTAACGTGAATGGCCAACGAGAATCTTTGAGAGCACGGCTCAAAATCATCCCGACACTAAAACTGATATTTCGATTCATTCTGCGGTTCGTTCGAATCGCATGGGATTGTGATTAGCTCGTAAAGGGATTTGTTTGGCATTTATCTCAATTGAACTTTATTAAGCCGCTGAAAACATTTGTATTGTTAGAGCTTGGTGATAGTATACTTATTTGTGAAGATATGACGCGATATTCTTAAGAAAAAAATCGTATTCACTTTAATTTGTAGAGTATACAGTTATCGTTGAAGATAGTATTTAATATATGTATGTAACATTTGTCTCGGATTGTTTAAGTATAGATTTACAAACATAACTAATTATAATTTGACGATCCGGATGGCGCAATGGTTAACACGCCGGACCGCTAATCCGAGGGTCCTGGGTTCGATTCCCAGCGAGGCG
>DWPV01001951.1:0-18676 GCA_018251915.1 Urbanus proteus proteus
ATTATGTTGCATCGTACGTTGCCGTAAGCCGATGCGGGGACATTATCACCCTTTGCTACCAATCCTTCACTGTTGACCTGGATCTCTATAAATTTAACGAGATATCAGAAAAATAACATAACACGTCTATAATCTGCACAAGCAACGCCGCAGACCGAAGCTAGTTTCACATATAAAAAGGAATTAGCGCTATAATGAGCGCCAGCATGCATTATGTTGCATCGTACGTTGCCGTAAGCCGATGCGGGGACATTATCACCCTTTGTTAGCCTTTAGCTCTCCGCTGAGACGAGTTTGTTCAAGTAACAAGATAGGTACTTACCTATTTTATCTTGCGAACCGGAAAGCTAACCATAGTTCTTCTGTATTTTAAGGGCAAGGAATTTAACATATGATACGTGTGTATACACGTCAATATTTTCAAATACTAATAAGTTCACATAAACGTCAACAATAATATAACTAATTTATACAGATGCCTGAAACATATTCAATTAGTAAATTAATTGTGACTGCGAACTTAGAACAATATTCCTCATCGCTGATACAACTAAAAAGTATTGTCGTTCATTTATACGACGACTCGCTTAGCGGGACGTTTACCATACCGGTCTGACGCGCTATGGGTCCCGAGTTCGATTCCCGGACAGACATCAAATGATGAATTTAGATTTCTCTTTTGGGTCTGGGTGTATGTGTATTCGTGTATGTGTGTCCACCCACGACACAGGAAAAACACCTACTGTGGAGCTATTAGTGTAGAAAGCGTTTAAATAAAAAATATTTTATCCCTGTTCCATATGAATACACCCTTACAATCGTAGCATCGAAGCATACTGCGGTCGCACGCCAGGTAAGTTACCCGTTTTATTGCATTCAATTTTATTTTACACCCCGTCGTATCCCCATTGATATTCCGATAGATCTGCGAATCGTCAGATCTTTATTCGTCGCCTAACGACCATTTGATGGCGTTCGACTCATTCGTGACCTCGTGATCGAGTTTAAACTCGTTATAAGTTTATGACGGCATTAGATAGGTGAGGTTTTAAACCGCGCCGATAAAATTTGCACCGAGGTCAGTTAAAGATGTGCTTATGTGTGTGTGTGTGTGTGTGAGTGTGCATAATATATGTCTATGTAAAATACACAATAAAATCATACTGTATTAACACGGATAAGTATTGTGCAACAATATATTTATGCATTTTTAACGCCGATTACCCGTTATGGACTTAGAACTACTCATTTTTTTTTTAATATTCTACTACGGTATGAGAAGGTATTTAGCTATTTTGTTTTATTCTTAGGTGGATACTTGTATCAGCGGTTGTATTTTTGTGTATAGTCTTAGAACTAAGAATGTATACAATTGTATACAAAGCAGTATAATTATTAATATACATTCGTAATATATACACGGTGCTTCTTATTTTTATCCGCCTTCGCCGCCTTCGTCAGGTGGAAGGTAATGTTTTTTGACAAATTCATTTTCATATATTCGTGTTTAAAGCACACACAGACGGAAAATTTTCGTGCTTCAGCACGAACACGACGTATGAATTTTATAAAAAAATATGTAAAACCAAATGTAAATAAGGTATATTTTTTACTTTAAAAAGGCCACAGTTAGTGTGTACAAACTAAAAAGAAATAGGCTTTATTGGATAAAACATTTACATGAAATACGCGAACAGCAGCGCATAAATTCACGTAGAAATAAATTGGAATTTGCCGCGAAAATATTTGCAAATACAGCTTTCAGCACAACACAAACTTTTATTGATGTGGACAGGGTGTAAAAAGTTTGGGAAAATCGTATGAGAATTACGTCAGTACTCTTTGAAGTGAATATTAATAATAGCTTGTGCCCGCGGCTTCGCACGCGTTATATTGTTTATAAACCTTCATCTTCAATTACTCTACCTATTAAAAAAAACCGCACCAAAATCCGTTGCGTAGTTTTAAAGATTTAAGCATACATAGGGATATAGGAACAGAAAAAGCGACTTTGTTTTATACTACGTAGTGAAGAATATTTTGCAAGCGCATGACGGTAAGGCCATTAAGAGAGGAAATGCAACAATTTTTTTTTTTTTTGTTTTTTGTTGTGGTTTTTGTCAATGCATGTGTCATTAAGACATTATCCAATCACTTAGACCGCATTCAATTTTTATTATTTTTTTATTAATTCCACTTTGTAATTTGGAAATCCAAAATTTAACTCAGATGAATAACTAAGTGTAATCCTGTGTAGTAAGTTTGTCTTAAAGCAGACTAATACAGAAGAAGTGTTTAGTATTACTAAACTGAAATACTCCTTATGCCCATATTTGCTTATACGTCACTTTTCTATCAATCTCCGCTAAAGCTTCACAGATGCTATCTTCAGTACCCACTATAGAATTTCCACCATCAATGAGATTGATAAGACACTTGAACTCGTTGAACTAGTTGTAAACAGTGGCTTGACCCGGAATTTTATCGTCAAACGCTATTCAAAGGCTATCGTTTGTTGACTGAGAATATTGAATCATAAAAAACTTGCTGCGTGTAATATGAATGCTCTCATCAAAGAGTACAACTACTTAGTACAGATAAGACATCCATTTTTTATAATAGATGTACTGATTCTGATGATAAGTGACTACTACCGCACATGGACATCGGTGACCAACCTACGACTAACCAAAATAATATCACATTACCTAAGGTTGGAAATAGATGCGTTGCTACCCCTAAGATCTAATTTCAAACGACTCGGATACACCCTTTAGACTATAATACAACAGCGCTGACCACTACTAATGTTAGTCAGAAATAGGTGCAATGGTGCCTCTGGAGTCAAACCACAAAATTTTACTGATGACCCTAGTGACGGAGCGGTCTTACGCGTAGTGGGTCCCGGGTTCGATTCCCGGTCAGACAGATATCTGAATGATGAGTTTAAATTTCTGTTCTGGGTTTGGGTGTTTGTGTATTCGTTTTTGTATGTCCATGGCACCCACGCCACAGAAGAAAATCCTACTGTGGGGCTACGTGTAGAAAACATTCTTACTACATTTAAAATCCAGATTGGTCATAAAATAGAATTTAAATGAATACAATACTAATGCATTACTATTACAAAGAAACGATAAACTTCATTAAGGCAACCTTTGTTTGATATACATACATATTTATGTACGTATGTGTACGGTCTCCAACTGCTTTGTTTCGCTCGTACTTTTTGCTTTATTATTCTTACGGATTCACATCTCATTAAATTAAAGTGGTTGGAAGTACGCGAAGCTTTGCGAATGAACATTTAATCTTACATTTTTAATAGTCATACTTATAGGCATAATGTTTGAAGATAAAAACGTTAATATAGTGGAAAATATAAAAAAAATTACTAATCAACGTTTTATTTTCATTTGTTTTTATAAAAAAATTATATTAGTTTAGATACGATTTAGGCATCGGACAAGGATAACTTTTCCGATGCCCCTAATTCGTACTTTACACCATTACGTGATAGTAAAAATATACGTTATACTTTAGCTAGCCTAATCAAAAGTAAACTAACGTTAACTGGGCAGCTACTAATATATAAAATACTAGATGAAGAAATTAGACAATCATCATTGGAATACGTTTTCAATACTTTAAATGGTTTTGTGTAGATTGTAACAATAAATACAGTTAAAATGGACAAAGAAGTCTGAAAGTAAATAAGTTTAATGGAACAACACAATAGAGCCTGGGAAGAATAGATAGCTCTTTTCATTTACTTAGAAGCATTTTTTAAACAAAATGAAGTAGATTGTTTAGTGTAGGTGCTGTGTGAATAGTATCTAATCAAAATTAAAAATTAAAAATAGTTTATGTATTCAATCATAATAAAAGTAGGATTTTAACCTTTTAATACAATTTTCAATTAAACTTGCTTGCAATGCTTAAAGTCTGAAAACCTTTATTATTTATTTTGATTCTCATATCCTCTGCAATTTTTAATAGATTAATCATAAATTGATCAACATCATCTGAAACTTGTACATTCTAATTATTATAAATGCGAAAATCCGTTTATTTGTTTGTTTGTAACGTCTTCACGCTTTAACTACTCAACCGATCGTTATGAAATTTTGCATACACAGTAACGGGCTTAGAAAAGGACATAGAGTACCTTTCATCCCGAAAAAAGATACTACTCCCGAGGGATAGAAAAGTAACTTTTATACCTAATCGATTGTCTCGATTGTCTCGATTGTCTCACAATCCACAATAAGTAAGGTAGGTAGAGAGGAATGTAGTTTTAAAGGAGAATCTTTCTTAGAAGGCTCTCAAGATATCCGATGTTTTTCAAAAGGTCAAGTTATGTTAATTTTTTCTTCACTAAAAAGTCTTTCCTTTTATTATCCGTACTATCCTATATCGACTTAGGAGTTTTTCTAACAGAACGAACCTCTACTGTCCTTGAAACATGCTACTAGGGTTTTATAAGAGCAAGTAGCGTAGACTTCTAACACTGACACGACTAAGACTTATAATAGTAAGAGAGACATACTAATCCGAGGCGTTCTAACTTAGTCCTCAGGAGTAGCAACGCATATGCGGTTAACCCCAGTTAAGACTGTCCTTATTTGGATTTGATTATAAATTTCCATGGACGGGAGTGGCTACTTACCGTCAGGTGGACTGCACGTCGTTTGCGACTTATCTATACAAATAAATAAAATTGAAGTGTCTGTTTGTGATTTCCACATTACAACTTTTTACTCAATGAGTATGAAAGTATACACGATACCTATAAAAAAATGCAATTAAATAATTATTGTCCGTCTATCTGTCTGTCTGTTTGGCTGAGGTAATCTTCTAAACGGCTAGACCGATTTTGTCAGGACTTTAACTAGAAGATAGCTGAAGGTCTAAGGCGTAACATAGGCTACTTCAATATAAAATAAAGCATTAGCGCGCGCTCCATGCGCATGCGGGTCCGCTCGCAGGTGAGCTGGATTTCTGTTACGTTTAAATATGTATTCCTTTTTACTTTTTAAACGCGCGTAAAACTGCGGGTATCAGCTAGTAACGTATATTTATGTATTTAGGTTATATTTTGTACGTAAATTACATTTTTACAATTTTAATCCATTAACTTTCTTTTACGAATATTATTTTAATTTATATTTAGCAAAGTAAATTTATACATAATTTTATAAAATAAATCAAAGTTACAAAATATTATTTTTATGGTTAAATGAATGTTATTACATTTTTTGTATATGAAATGCAACTTTCAAAAAATACTATTTATAGCATAAATCCGTTGGTACTCGTAAAACGAATACTCATCAGAAAGAAGCCATTTTGATAATTGAATTGCACAAGTAGCGCCGGCAATCTCCGTAAATTTAACAAAACTAGACATATTTTACAAAAATAAAACGAAGTTTTGAGCGTTTATGCTCGCAAATAAATTGCTTTTTGAGGTACAGTCTCTGAAAACTTTAAAAATACTGAAACTAAGATATTAATGTATTTTCTAATTTTAAGATTAAGTTTTATTTTCTCTTCACCATGCACTTATGTACGAATATCCTATCAAATATGCCTAGAATTACTAAAATCAATGCGAAACAAATATCGGTGCAATTTTTAAATAATTATCGTTTAAATTTAGGTACATGAAAATAATTATAAATACATACATAGATACATAAAATAATTATAAAATCATAGTTCACCAAAATACACTTAAAAGCAAATGACAATCTTTATTTTTACACCAACCTTTGTTAAGAAACTAGGTACCTTAAGTTTCACCAGAACCATTTCAAGTTCGCAAATTATAAACACCAACCAATTATTCAAAGAAATATCTTAATCACTACAAAATTATTGCGAATAATAAACGCAACTGTTCTAGATTTTCTTTTCTATTCTTTACAGTTAAAGTCGCTTCATTCTATAAAACTGACGCTGTAAAGAAAACGGAGAATATAAAAAAATGTAGAATGTTGTACCTATTGGAGATAAAGGTCTTTTAAGAAGGTACCGGTCCCAACTAACGACTTCGGCCCTATCTGCCAAACAAACTGTAATAACAAGCACACCTTAACACGCTCGCGATAAATCCTTAGAGTGTGGTGTAAGTGACAGAATTAGAACAGGAAGTGATTTATCCTGTATAACGATTTCTAAATCGAAAATATGTTTTGTTTTTTTTTTTTTATCATGGTCTTTGTTGCTGTGAGTTAAATGATTACAGCTGCACAAATAACCTAATTAAAAAAATATATTACAACTACATTTTGGCTTCGTTATAAATAAAAGTAAATATTACACAAAACTAAATAAATCTCGTCTTATACAATAAGTCAAAAGTCATAAATTGATATGAGAACCTAAAATACACGTACCTATTTTATTACCTAATAATAATTACCTACCCACGATGATAAAGATGAAACAAATAAGAAAAATAATGTTCATAGTTTGTAAAACGCTCTAAGCTTATATTTTAAATCATAGCAGTTCCTGCTTTGAAAACAATGGCAATCTTATACAAAAGTATCCCAACTTTACAGCAATAAACAGCATGGAATGAACGGGAGACAAGTGATAAGATTTTATACATCCTAACAATTGTACTTCCCTTCTAAATAACCTGATACTTACTGCTGATATCCGGGTATTTTTTTTTACTTTTTTACTAAGCCTCCGCTGCCTGTCCGTCTGTCCGTCTTTCACAGTGCTCTATACTTTAAACCGTAATAGTTAATGTTTGAAATTTTCACAAAATATGTTTTGTTTTAGCCGCTATAACAACAAATACTAACACTAACAAAAGTAAAATTTTTAAAACGTTCAATTTTATGATTTTGTTACGATAACACAATGCCATCTACGTGCACTATGGATGCCGATTAGATGTTAGCCGAAAACACAAGCCATTACATAACTTTATACATAAGTTAAATTATTTATTAAGGTTATTTGACAATTGTAGCCCGTAAGAAATGATTTTATTTACCGACATCATATACCCCTGAAGGGTTGGTTGGTTTCCTAAGGTCGCCAAACACAGCATATTATTGTGGTTTCTTAATGATCTTAAAATCCACATTTTTGGATCAGAATATACCAATATTTTAATATTATTAAATATATAGTTGTGATTCACTTTAGATTTTATTGTATACGCACGATAAGTAGTCTTATTGTTTTCTACATTATTGATATATCTATCCACATTTCATGTTGTTATGGTTAACCTATTAGCTACTGTTCCACTGCTAGACACAGGTCTTTTCTCAAATAGTTATAAGTTTAAGCCATAGTAAAACGCGCTGACCAAATGCGCATTAGCAGAATAGGCATACATTTTAGAGCTTTTTAAAGAATTGTGCAAGTTTTCACACGCTATCGTTAAAGCACTGACTGATTTTTATTTTACATATATATATATAAAAAATAGAAGTGTCTGGTCTTTGAACGTTGAATCTCCCGATGGAGATGCCGGGTTTTAACCAGTTGGCTGTCATTACCTAGTTTGCTATCATAATACCTCCATGCCATGCGTCAATAGCATTGGGTAAAAACTTGTGACAGGAGAAAATTTTGCAGCAGCATGTATTATGTAGCGTAAATAAAAATTTTCACCACTTGCTCCTCGCTGTTAGTATGAACACAGCTTTATTTCATTTTGAATTAAACTAACGTAGTATGAAAACAACGCGACCCGTACAGTTTAATATATGTAGTAGGTATGACATTTTCAGGAATCCTCCACCCGAGTTATGTATAGCCAACGTTTTGACTCCAAATAAAACAAGGGTTCGTTGTTATCCGCCTACGGTATTGTACTTGTAGAATATTTTATGATAACCTGATTAAATTATCATAGAAATAATAAGGGTAAAACGTAGATAAATATCGTTACTAAATTGTAATATTTTTGTATAATATAATAATTATCCATTGTTATTATTGTACGCAACGGAAGGAAAATAATATTAAATAACGTATTTACTTATTGGGGTTGATTAGGTACTCATGTTTTGTATAGAGTCACCCTTAGTTACACCCATAGATATAGGATCTAAACCTATGTCTATGGCTCCTCCCCTTTTCGTGGATGTCTTCTTGCGCTGATCTTTACAAATAAATAAAATTGAAGTGTCTGTTTGTGATTTCAAAATATATTTTTTTACTCAATGCATATGAAACTGGACACGATACCTATAACGAAAATGCAATTAAAAAAATTTTTGTCTGTCTGTCTGTCTGTCTGGTTAGCCATTAGCGTGCACTCCACGTGCATGCGCGCGCCGTCACGGGAGAGCGGGATGATATTTATGTTCAAATATGTATTCCTTTTTATTTTTTAAACGCGGGTGAAACCGCGGGGTTCAGCTAGTAACTATTATATCCTTTGTCTATGCTGATAACATACATACCAATCGCGATGACAGACGACACGATGATGATGACAACATCTATCAGAAGAGGCGTTTGTTCAGCAATGGAATCCAGGAAAGGCTGATGGTTAAATATATGGATGGTTAAATATATGTTAAATAGATGGATTTTTGACTACCAAACGATAAATTGATTGTCCCTTGCTAAAATACATATTTGCGTGACTTTGTCTTTTCAAAATTTTATTTCCTCGAATTAAATGTTTACATCGAAACCTCAACAGAACGTGACGATTACAATTTACGTTTTCCTTGTTCAGCTTTACGTCAAACTTTAGCTTTTTCTTTCTTATCTTTGCGTATTTCTGCTCTAGTTTATCTCTCCTTTAGTTATGGCCGAGGTTTTATAAAACTGTTTCTTCTACATCTGGTATTATAGGTGCACTGTTATACTCTTTTGTATGTCTCATTGCTGGACGATATCATCATGTTACTTCGATGTGAATTGATGGAGCCGAGTGCAAGTTAATAAACAACCTGTTTCAATAATGATCATAATTCGTCCATAAATCTTCTAAGCTTATATAACTGACAATAAAGTCTGAAAACGACTGAATAAACATGCTCTTCGAAGGAAGTGCCCCTGAAACATAGCTACATAGTCACTCATTTAACTTCTGACCCCGTACGATATTACTAACATTTGTATATGTTGGTTACGAGTAAAAAAGCGCAATTTTGCTGAAGTAAATTAACGTGTATAAAATATGGCGATAGATTTTTTCTCATGTCAATTACGAACGCATATCTTATACAACAAGAGCAGTTGTATATTATTATTATTATATCTAAGATTGTGGTAAGGTACATATTACTTATATTATGTAGGTAAATAGCATTTGCATTCTTTTACATTTCAGACACAACGAATGCAGGCCAAAGATGTTTAAATACATTTCGTTTAAATCCTATAAACGAACTGTTTTATTTAATTCCAGTAAAACACGCATTGTTTGTTATTTTTACTCGTTTCGCAGCTTGCTTGTTTCGGGCTATTTTCGTTTTTACGATTTTACGCATTATCATTGTATAAGCTTGTATAAAAGCATAGAGTACTCTTAACATATGTATAACACCGAGCATATTAAGCCTAATAAGTAAGTGAGTGCCAAATTCAATACTAATTTTGTAGGACGCTATCTACACTCATAGCCCATAGGATTTTCTCCTGTTTCGTAGGTACCATGGACACACGAAGACAAATACGCAAACACTCAGACCCAGAACAGAAATTTAAATTCATCATTCAGATTTGTCTGACCGGGAATCGAACCTGGGACCCACCGCGCGGCAGACCGGTATGGTGACCACTCCACCACCGGGGTCATTTTTGTAGGTATACTATTTACATAAGTATGTACTATGCGTTATCAACAAACAATCCAATACTTATCACTTTTCCGAAATCATTATGAAATGGTAGCCGTTTTCATTATTACATTTATATTACACATTACATATTTTATTATAGGTATGTGGTTTAATTTAGTACCACCTACCAAAGTCTCACATACACAAAAGTACTATAACATACTACAGAAAGTTAGAAAATAACAGCTTTAATTTAATTACGTGTGCAAATCCAAACACAGGAAGTTGGCAATGAGAGTTGAAATCCTCACCTTAAGACCCTAACTAGCAACTTCGGGAGACTTTAATTTTATGCAGCTCACGACCACTTAAATTTCTCAGTAGATAATTTTCTGGCACTGCACTAGCGGAGGAAATCTTAAGTAAAGTTCATTCTGTAATTTTCAAGTGCAGTCCCTGTGTTTTATTGCAACTACGTAGCTTGAAACAACTGAAATAAATCTTATATTATATGGCTAACGGTTTAAATGCAGCTGCATTAACGCCACACCTATTTCTTTGGCATACCAGTTGGATTCGCTTATTTTGTAATTTGCAACTTCTATTATTAATATTGGATAGAGAACAAAAAAACTTCTCTCATCATAACCAATTTCTTAGTCTTCCGTAGCTAAAAAGTATTTTTATTACTTGACCACCGCTGACTATCTTTATCAGAACTTGATACATAGATACTGTAACTATGTATCTATGTCATATAAGAAACCTATATTTTCTGGTATATCTGTAGTATTTTAATTTCTAGATACTTGCATGTTATTCTATTTCTGAATTAATAAAATAAACTAAATAAAAAATAAAATGGGAAACTTGGGCGTACGGAACCTTCCATGTAATAAAATGACTCATACTTGGCAAAAAATATAAGTTGTTTTAGTAAAGATAAAGCAATAAAATATATAAACACTACTTTTAATTAATTACGCGCTGTTTAGTTAGTTTCTCAGCAGATAATTGTATTTTCTGGCACTGGACAAGACGAGAAAATCTTAGTAACAGTCTGCTACACTTGTAGCATGTAATTTAGTTGCATTCTATCGAAAATACAAGCGACTATATTTTTGCATCAATGTGTAGATACATTACATGTATGTTATTACAACTTAAATATTATAATCTACATATTTCGATATTTCACTATGAAAATAAACTTCATTATATGATAATTCAATGAAATTGTTCGGTTTCGTTTATACCTCTATTTATTTATTTATTGTTAGCGATATATTATTTTAAGTAATTGTAAAAATATAATATTTACTAACCAGAATCGCTAATCAAAACCTGCCGATTACAAAATCAATCTATTTTAAGTATTTGATGTATCTGATTAATACAATGTAATTTGATCTGTATTTACTACAGCTTATTAAGGTTTCAAAGGTTGGATCAAATCACCTTTTAACTCGTTGAGTGCCCCCGAAAATATTGGGTTACAAAACTCAACCTGCGGATTATTGGAAATAATTATTGGAGGTATTTTATCAACTCTCACAACGTTTAAAATAAAATAGCGCTTTTTATCCTGTATAAATAAAATAATATATACCAATAAATCGACTTTGGTTGCTACAAAAGGCACTATTTTTAAAATATGAAAGTAGCAAATAAGCATAATGTCCAGCTGATACAAAAGTCTTTGGGACGCAATGCCGCTTTGTTAAGATAGACTTTTGTAATCAATTAAGTTGGCCACAAATGCGTCGCTATGCTTGTAGACCAATGGATAGAGTTCCTCGGATATGTTTATCTCCCTTCAAACCAAAACTTGTAACAAAACAAACAACAGTTAACATTGAATTATTAGGCAGAAATTGGTATGGTGATGATTCCTTCGAAGTCAAATCACAAAGGCTTTCACCCGATCCTCTTGAAAATGATGTAAAATTATAAAGCAAAATAAATTAGATTTTAAATACTCAATTACGAAATATCTAAAACATTTTAAACCACATAATTACTTTTTGTTAACTTCACGCTCACTGTATATTTTCAACGCTCAAACATAACGTTTGTAGCAGACGTCCGAGATTAAAACCTTGACCCTTTTTATCCCATAAGTCACGTATTTCCCACGGGACAACTAAAAATGTCAACATGCGTGACAGCGGGCGGTCATCTAGCTTTATCAACATTCAGAGTCATACCCGTATAATATAAATATAAAGTCACAAAGAAGTGTCAACTAGTTTTCGTGACAGTGAAATGTTGTAATTTCTTACCTACCTTTGCTATGAATAAATCATATCCGGATCGTTTTAGACGTAGCAGTGATATATTGTCATTAACCCACAATTGCTCTACTCTGACGTATTTTTTCTAGCACATAACATTTGGCATACCGTATAGCGCATAAAATTCTAGCTTTTCGGTCAAAAAGTATGGATAACGATAGACTACCACACGAGGCGACTAGCTAATGACATGAGAATACTACCTCAACAGTGCTGTTATACATACTTCACGTATCTTTAACTACGTCAAGTATACCAGCAGTTACAGTAGTTAACCATAAATACAGAGTTGATTACAAATGTCCATGCATCAAAAGGTTAGTACTTATTACCATCCGATGATACATGTCATATTTATTTACTATAATATTACCAAAAAATATTTCGCCTTAAAATTATAACGATTTGGACGTTACAATATTATATCGATAACTCGCGTATCAATATACTTTATATGTTTTTAAAAATAATTGAGTAACCTAATTTATTCGGTTCCCTGTTATTTAATATAACCCTGATTTAATAATTTAAAACTCGAATCAGTAGATACTTCATTCATTGACGTAAATTAGCTTTATATGTCCATAAAACAAACATAATCATATAGTAATTAATTTCTAACATAATTTCCCAAGTTACAAAACCTTGGACACCCTGGATATCCTATTGTAAAATACTGAATTCTATACCACTATAGCTGCGTCCCGCTTGTTTAGAAATAATGGGTCCCCTATTGCCAATTAATTCTCATGTTAATTTCAATCAACACAAGTGGTACTACAGGGGCACGGTAAACGTTAAATGAGTTTTACAGCCTCGTAGTCTATTAAGTTATACCCAAATTCACTATTTTTGACGCGAAAACATTTTATTGACAAACGGCTACACTCACGAGAAAATGTCACGTTCCCTCAATGTCACGTTACAAGAATATCCTACCAACTAATGGTAGACTGATTTGGATGATTATTTTTTGTTTTCTTATGACGTTATCACGTAAAATTATCGTTCGTAAATTGATTTTACAGTAAACAATTTTTATTAATGGTTACTAGACTATTATGTATTAACCATTTATTGCTCTCTGACAATAAGCTTATAAATTTTACAAGCAATTTTAGTAGCATTAAATAAAATTTTGTAAACCATTGTTTACATCAATACCTGTTAAAACAATATATTGAACAAAGTGAACACGGTAATAAACACTCATCGCGGTTGTTACGCAAAACATCATCGATAAACGATACTCAGTTTCAAAGTAGATAATTGGTACGTGGTTTGCGGATATGGTGCTGATTCGGGAAAATTCGAAAATCATGAAGCGAGGTAAAAAGCGGTAATTATCTTTCAACTCACATTTGGTTGATTTCGAATCCCTCGAAACGTAGTTCCCCGAAGTAACTTTTAACGAACTGCTAGTATGATTAAACATTTTCGATCGCTTTCCCTTACTGATTACGGGCAGCGAAATACTCGTAACGCGACAGTGTTATTCTCGCGTCGAATACTCAAAAAACCGATGCAGATCCGTCTTTGCATCCATAGCTGCCACAGAGCTAATAAGAAATAGATATGCCTTGTCAATGTTTCAGTATTGCGCACTTCACTTTACAGATCAAACTAGTAGGACTATGTTTGTTGTTTTTAAAATTGTTCATTTCTTTCCATACTGCAGAATAATTTTAAACGAAATTGATTTTTTTTTATTTATATTTTTACTTCATTGTTATAATTGATTTAATAGACTGATATTCATAGTATTAAATAAATCTGGATATTAAAGAAATAATGTAATATTTTTTGTAATTAAAAAAATCCTTTTAAAAAAGAAAATTATCCAAATGGATACGAGTTTTAGAAATTGACATTTCTATTTCTTATTTACCCTATGTTGTCCAAAAATAGTTCCAACATGATCGTGTTGGAGCAAAACGTATATGTGTGGAACTAAATTTCGAAGCGGCCGGCCTAGATGCGTTATTTTTGTTACTCGGCCGTTGTTTATTCTATTTTATTAACAATATTTTCTCGTCTCTCTGCTGTGATGAGTCACTTGAAATTTTACTCTTTTTTACTGTCAATTCTATAAGCGCTTAAGCTTTTAACTTCTATTTTGCGATCAGAGTAGAATGGTAAAGGTGGCAATGATATGTAAATGCATTTTATTTGGCAATGCAATTATTACCCTCAATATGAGGAAACCTTGGAGTCCTTATTATAGGTACTTTTTTGTTTAACTTTGCAAGTAAAGATATTAATATTATCGAGTAAATGTTATAAATAGCTATTTTAGTAGTAGTAAAAGTAATTTACTTTAATATCGTGAAGTAAACGCAGTTCTGGCTGGCCGATTTTTTACTCTATTTTTATGTATCTTTTAGATAGACACATACATAATTCAACGATATATCGAAATTTATTTCTATGAATCGGGTAATTTCGGCACCTTTCTGGCCCTGGGGGCTCAAATGACGGCTAACCCTATTGACGAACCGGATATCGCCTAGAAGACGTGACTAGCTTACTGCCTTTTACAAAGAGACAAATTCGCACTATATTCTGTATTATTATGATTTCTAGAGTACACGCGGTAATATAAGTTCTTAAAATTAATAGTATACAATGTTGTAATAGTGACTATATTAGTAATAATATTACCTGCTATTTATATGCTAGAAAATAAATATTCAGGAAAACTTGAGTGTTACCCGGTTTTTTTTAAACTTAGGTAACATCAAAAAATATATGATATCGTAGTTGATACGTTAAACTTTATAACTTTATCCCTACATCTTGATGGAGAGATTCGATATTTTAGAGAAATAATTTGGAAGGTTTCATTGTTCGTATTACATATTCGTTCAGCCTCGAAACTAATACAAGTGAAATTATAAAATTATACGGATTCCTCTACAACTTTCCTCTTTGGACGAAACGTGTTAAATTGCTGATTCGATTATAACATTTAAGATCATATTAAGCGGTCAATGTGAGTGAGTGACAAACAATTATATGACGCATTCCATCTGTTGCAGTGCAGCCGTTAAAAACCTTAAGATAGGATTCTAATGATACGTATTATTCTTGCCACTTAACATCAAATTGGCCGCAAGTTCATTTTGTACTGTGTATAATAATTATAGATATTAATTATAATTAAATATAAATAATTATAATTCCAGACAAAAAAATGCATTTTTCAAATTCAAATTCTTCAATTTGAATTTGAAAACATAAACGAAATGTATTAAAAAAGAACCCTTTTCTCAATTTTTAAAATTATTTTATGTCTTTATTGTTCTGACCAATCATATTTCAGTTTTAAATGTTAATACAAAATATACGTATTACAAAAATGTTTGCATTCCAACGAGGGACACAAGTCCGTTTGTTTCGGGTCGCATAATTAGTTTTGTTTCACAACCTTTGTGCCTGAATGTTAATCTTGTTTTTTTACGAGTCCTATAAAATAATTATTGGAAAACAAGCAAGTCAATATTTCATTATTTTATGTTGTAGTAGCTTATGTTCTAATTTATAAAGACGGACAAAGAACGATACTATTTCATGAAAATTAAGGCTTATTCTTTTCAAGTTTACTATAACATAGGTTGTATAACTATGTTTTGTTTAAGAATATTAAAATATATATTTTTTAATTAAAACATAAGCCAGTTTTTTTTATTTGCCTATTGTTTCGTTATTAAAAGACTAAGATAACATGTATGCAAGTAGGTAATTTTACTACGTATGTTTAGATACACATGGTCAAGGGATTAAACTTAGTAGTGTGTGTGTTTGTAAAATTTTGATGTATTTTATAAATTTTCTAGTGGCTAGATACAAGCTCGGCGACTAAAGTTATATGAAAAACTTTTCGTATTTAACTTTACATACTAGACGTAATCTACATTTTATGTTGCTAAATATACTGTATAATTAAAAACTTATGAAAATATAATTACACCCTTCATTATGTATTGTGTAAAAAATTGTTATTTAGAAATCACAAACAGACACTTCAATTTTATTTGTGTATACTTATAGATGTTTACTATAATGTCAATATATTGCCACTAATGTCCCTATTTCAACCAGAAAGGCATTGGAGGACACATCAAAGGTGGTGCTATTAAATCTTAGTGCTACTCTGGCATGAAACTTGAAACTAATTTACTGATAGTTTACGAGCTACGATAAAGTTGAAATGTACACTAGAGCCCTACAAGGAGTTTTAGGTACAGACAAAGGCTAAGGATGCAACGTCAGATTAAAACTGAAATAATTTTAACGTAAAGAATGTTTCAAAAATCGAATACATTAGCACACGTCTGCTTTAAACATAATTGTTTAATAGAATCATTATAAACAATACTAATCTGTAACGACTGTAATATAATTATATGCATACAATAAATACGAAAATTTATTTATTACGGTCAAATATTATACTATGTTTAAATAGTGTTTTCTCTATAAAATTTAATTTGTAGTTTAAGTAATTAGTTAAGAATGTAGTTTAAATCCCGAGTTCTTACTCGGTCAATATGTATTCATCTTTATCCTTTTAAAGACGAATACATTTTTAAATCATTACTTGAGGGATATAATAAGAATCAAAGCACCGTATAAAAGCGTTTTCGAAGATATTATTATTAAAAAAGGAAACAAATACTTTTTTGTCTTTTTCTGATGGTTTTCTCTAGTATTATTCACGTTTAAAGTAGCAAGAACATTAAGTTTACCCTATTTTAAACGACTTTAGAAAAAAAGAAGTTCTCAATTCATAACATTTTTAAGACGACACGGCTAAAAAAAATTAACTTTTTTTTTTAATTTCAGAGAAAGTATTAGCACATCCCTAGCAATGGCACGTCCCTAACGTTAATGAACTCCACGTGTGGACTCAGCCAACTTTGTATGTCTTGCCGATAGTTATAAATTGATTGCCTCGCCACTCGCGTTCACATACCTCCGCATACATTAATATTGCAAATGGCTTTTAAGTATAGTTCATGCAATTATCACTGAAATTAATTCGCTAATCTATAAAGATATAACATTATTTATGCATCGGTATGCAAGTATATCGGTATATAGATATCCGGGATATTCATTAGAATTATTTAGATTTCTTCGTGTGGAAAATGGTGTTCGTATAATAAAGCCTTTATCTGTATGCGTTATGTACAAAAGAAATTGCTTCTAATGGCCAAACTAATCTTTTTTAACTTATTGTTATAAATATTCGTAATAACTAAGGGTTTTATTCTTGAAATCTCATGCAAATTGTTCCGACATAATGTAGGAATCAATCTTTCTAACATTATTACCATTTAGACCCTCTAGTCCAATCACAAATTAAACGCCCGTAAACAATAAATTTTCGAGCACATGTGTGGAACAATGAAGTGATTTAAGAACTAAATACTTATTACGATACCTGTCTCGTTATAGAACATTAAGTACAACATTAAAGTGATTTAGTTGGAAATCATTATCTAACAGTAAGTCTCAAAGGCAAGTTACAGTCAATAAAACCTTGCAAACGGTTGCGGTCAACCATTTGCGACTAGCGGTTAGCAAAGCCCCTTATCATGGGAGAGAGAGAATAAGAGGAAGCGGTATAGGAGCCGATTGGTATGGGAACCGCTGGAGCCAAACAAACAAATAAAAATCAGTATCTTATTCTTAAATCTAAGAAATCTGCACGTTTATCAATTATATACATATATTCAGTACGTTTTAATAAGTTCGATATTTTTGTGAACAATTAACATTGTGAAATTAAAAAGGCATGTGTACAATTTTTTTCAAAATATTGTCAAAGAGCAATACAAAACATACGTGTCTCAATGCTTGACAAGCTTTGACGTTAAGTAAGCACAGCTCTTCGTACTACTAGTCGCCTCCATCTGTCCGCTTAACATTTCCAGTTGTCTCTTTATTTCATGCTCCTTAACGTTATATACCGTTGTGACGTCGCAAACCACGTTCCACGAGTGTGTTCATATATGAAGCCTTACCCTTCATGTTTTCGCTTGTAACAAAACGTCTTGAAACTATTAATCTTCGGGAATTTTGCTTGTCAAAGCATATTAAATCCTTTATAGAAAGTAAACTGAAAAACAAAAATACATTAAGACTTTTAAAGGGTAGTTAAACTTTGAATGTCGAGTCAAGGTGATCAAAACTATTCTTGACAATATCTGTGACAAGTTACAGTAGTATGGTTTGACGCGTGTGAAACATAGGACGTCTTTGTCTTACCCCATGCGTTTACAGAGTCCTCAGGTGTAGAAATTATCTTAACCAATCTCCTTCAGTAGTGGGACAATAATGGGTTGACAACAACAACAGCTTTCTTACTTACTTACTTATTTTTTTAATAAACTACAACGCAATGACAAGAAATCCTTACAACAGCATATGTTAATTTTACATTTCAACGTCATAAAAATCCACCCCGTAATTTATATACTTCACCTCAGCTCTTAGAAAACCAGCTTTATTCTCGCTAATACACCGGCGGTGTCGCTACAGTTTTTTTAATGACAGGCGATAAAAATACTTTATACGCTTACAGTGCACTGGCTTATTTATACT
>DWPV01001952.1:0-18671 GCA_018251915.1 Urbanus proteus proteus
ATTTGAAAAACGAATTAGGTATACAGTTTTAGTTTTTATCAAAATCGGCCTCGTAAGTCCTTTTAACATTTTTCGATTATCCTTATATGAAGTTTCAGATTTCCCCATCCACGCACACATTAAAAATTCACCCTGTATACATATAAGTAGTAACCAAAATTTAATTGTCTGAGTGTATATTGCAATTTTACTAAATACACAGGCATAGCAACGGGTCTGTAATAGATCATTTTTACATTTAAAAATCTTATAAAAATCAATATTCAATTATCCCGTACTATTAAAATATTTAATTTAATTATTCAGATATTTCCTTTATCAGAGTGGTCCCTAAAGCATTTGTTTCGCTGACCAAAATTGTAACCAAAATTGCATTGGATTATTTATCAATAATTGCAATTGTATTCATTTTACCCGTATACAGTTCCCCGCGGCTTCGTGCCACTTTTTGTCCACCTGATGGGTGAAAAATCGAAAGTCCTTTGTTGTTATGTATGTATATTTGATAAAATTAGCCTATAGTATGTCGATTGAGATTTACACAAGCGGTGTGCTATGATATTTTCGCAACACACAACGAGCACAACGTACAATTTTAATTATAAAATCGAAAAATTTGGTTAGTGTATGTACAAGTATATAAGAATTAAAGTTTTAGTATAGACTTGGATTGAAGTAGTAGTAGATTTACATTTTATGCTCTTTGCATTATTTTAGAAGTAAAGCAGAGCGACCTCTACCTGATACCTCCAACATAATTATATTGTTAAATCTAAAATGTTAAAAGATATGAATAAGAATCACTATGTATCTTTGTTTAATTTTTATAATATTCAATATTTGTGCGGTTAATCTTACACTTTTATAACTAACTTTCATTATTTGACTTGTATAAAACACTTTTGCTCCATTCGTTACTAGATGGCGGCACATGCATGTACTAAGCATACAAAAAAATCTACACATGCTCCAAAATGACTATAAATATATTTGTAATGGACAAAACAAACCACATGTAGAATATATTAATACGCACTGTATTAAACAGAAAGTACATGATCAAAATAAAATCAATTGAATGGCAAGGTACGGGCAAACAATAAAAATTCATTGCAAATTTCAATACATATATGGTAGTTATATAAAGTTTAATGTAACAAAAACACATGAAACCGATATAATTTCCAATCAATTTATTTTATAAGCTCTGCCGTAAAGTACGTTCGATAACAATAATGTACGTGAACAATACAATCCAGACGTCGATTCCATATTCATAGGTTGATATCGAATGGTCACGTGATCGGCATAGTACATTCAGGAGCGCGGCATGGCGACAATGCGTTTCAGCTGAAATGTTCGATGAGTGGAAGGGGAGGTTGTGCGAGGTCACGCCTGCGTTCGGGCGGCTCCGCCGACGCTCGGCCGCCGCACAGCGTCGACGCGCGCACAGAGACCTCTTGCGTGCGCCGCACAGCCATCGAGTTAGTCCCACAACCACGCTGCGGGCTCTGCCGCCTCTCACACTGCCAACGAAATTATCTTATATTGTTCCTGGGCCCTCGCCTCTAGTGAACGACTACGCGATTTATATCATTAACGCATCTCACTCGAAACATATACCGAATTACGCCTAAGTTCTGATATAATGTGCAAACGTATAATAAATGAGTCGAGTGCTCGTTTAATCGATCGACTGCATTAAAAAGTAAAAACTGTGATTATCATTATACGGTCGATTTTTGCAGATTTTGTTGCGCTACGACAATTATAGAGCTTTACTATAAGATATTTGTAAAAAGTGATCGGACAAAGCTTGTGCGTATCGTAAATAATAAGTATAGTGTTGCCGTCCCGTGCTTAGTTCATTCAGTGAACAGTGCGTCAATTCCGGAGAGGTGTTTTTTTATCGTTCGTTCGGTTGCGAGCTTAAGCGATTATTATTTATTTAATTTCTTTTGGCCTTTCTTTGCTATTTTTGTGAAAAAACGCGATCCATGCTTGGAGTTATGACTACCATGGTATGGTTTCCTTTGTCTACGTTATGTACTTTTTATTCTTCTTAGTAAAGGAAGTTAGCTTATCGTATCATCACACCGAGTTGAATCATTGACATCAAAAACCTTGTATTTGGCAAGTTACGTAAACCATAATATTTATTTATATATAAGTATTTAAAGAAATTAGATAATTTGAGACATGCAGTTGAGCATTGTAGAGTTTCGTAGAATAACGTAGTATTCGTTACAATAGTTTTAAACAATTTTTACGTTTACATCTTTTTCTAATTTGCTAAGTCATTTTGCGACAAAACATGCATATGTAAATCATAGTGTACGTGCAATATACACTCGCTGATATATAATGGCAACGCCTCAACACAATTTCACCAGCTACAAGTTGTGCTTTAAAATGCTATCAGCTTAGAACTACCCATTGTTTCCTACCAATCGATACTTGAGAACAATGAGCGAGCGTTTCTGCTACAAAAATTGGTCAAGTTTACTTATTACCAACAAATTAAACTGTATTTCAGTAGCCACTTCCAAAGTTCATTGACCGCTGTATTGATTTTGTCAATATCCCCATAAAGCCTTTGTTTGTTTGAGGATAGACCAAACGAATACTTGTTCAGTCAGAAAGTTACATTCATTCATGAACGATCGATATTTATTCGACACTACCCATAAAATGTGACGTAAAAACCATGCAGAGCCCCTCCCACATTCCGCAATCCAAAGAATGCCAACTGGAATTCACCTGAGTATATGAAAAGCTTGCTTACATCTAGCTCGCATTCCTGCTAAGCCTAAGCGGTTGAGCAATAATTTAATGTAGATCATCTTTTAGAAATCCTTACACACTTAAGTTTAAGTTATATAAATTAAGTTTTAAGTAATTTTTGTTCATTATCTTAATATAAGTTTTAAAGAAAAATCCTAAAGGGATTGACAGCAAACAATCCTTTAATTTTCTTCTATATGAAAGAGTTAGGAACATTTGACTATGGATCAAATCTAGTATAATACTACCATATGCAAAAAGACTTTGCCGTGCTGATATATGAATGCTTCAGATTTCATAAACAGGCGTCTCCTTGCATATTCATCGCCGTTTGAATTTTCAGTAGACGTAACGAACTTTGTTTAGAGTTGTGACTGGTTACGTAAACACCGTGCAACCACCTAAGGTCTAGTGTCTAGTATACATACAACGCTATTGCAATTTGTTAAAGTGTCGACATATATTCTCTAGCGACAAATATATAGGTACTCTATGGTACAACGAAATGAAAAAGAATCAAGATTTACTGTATATTTTTAAAGGAACATATTTTCAACTTACGTAAGAGTTTGGTTACTTGTGTACAAATGTTCTCTTTAAAATAGAATCATTAAAGAATTTTCTGTTTGTAGGTCTGTAATTAATTTTATTGCAAAATTTAAAAATGTAATTTTATGTTACGTAACAGTACTTTTTAATACGTTTTAAGGATTCTCTTAATAATATTGTGTGTGTAATAAGAGCTCCGAATAGAAAATTGACGTAGGGTTGCATAATATTTGGTCGCGGGGTAAGAAAATCATTAAGTTGTTTACAATGGCCTTAGGCTAGCCAGCCGGTGGTGCGCCGGCTTACAGAATAATATTATTCGAAGGCCCTGAAACTAACAATAACAATATTAATCAGTTTATTGTGTTTGGCGTTTACTTAATAAACCAATGTAAATAAACCTGTGTTAAAGTAATGTTTTACATGAACCTAGAAATATGTTTATGCTAAGTTCTCTAAACAAGATACAAATATACTCAAATAAAACTCACACAAATATAATCTCAGTTTTAGAACATAATTATAGGCAGTGTTGATAGCTACAGTTCAAATTCTACAGAAAAATCATAATTCCTAATAAGAAAAAAGAATATGAAGTTTTCGAATTACAAACTACGAAAATACATAGAAGAAAAGTGTAGCGTACATCCGAGTAGGTACAAAACCGTTCATGTTAAACAGGTTGGAGGAAAGAACGATGAATAGGCCGACTGCCCGTTGACACACTGTTGAATAAGGCACGGCCTCGTTCTGCGCTTTCAACCCCTCGCAGGTCGGTGCCTATTAAGCGCGCACTAAATATACATGCATACTCTACATCTTGATCGACCCTATCTTAAATGACTTTTTGCACCTGTTGCATTCGAAGACAAAACTATTGAGATTAATTACCGCTCTCCCAGCTTTGTAGTGACAACTGAATATACTCGTACCTTACCGTCATTAATTCGTCCGATTCCAATGAAGAATGGTGAATGAAAATATTCTAGTCCTACAGTAATTATTTAGCTTAGAAAGTTGTATAGTTTAGATGATATTTTAGGCTTCATTCGACAACTATTATACCCCTAGAAGCGATCCGATTATTATCATTCTAATCACGATTATAAAATAGATGCCTATTGTAAGTAAAATCTTGTAAAACCATACCATAGTATACATACCGAGATTTATGTTATAGATGTTTCTTTAAACGTTATCTTGTACTATCTGAACGTAAACAAACGTACGTATCGAACTCAGACGGACCAGTGGAGATAAAACCCGCATCTATGCAAAACACGGCAATCGCACTGCTGGAATCAGCATCGGCGTTCGAGCGGGCCGTGCTGGAATGTGAGCACCTGGAGGCGTCCGAGCACGGAGGGTTTCGGTGAGAACGTTGGTGCGGCAGCGGCATGGAGGAGCGCGGGCCGCCCGACGTGCCGTTGATCGTGACGCCGCCGTGCGCGGGCGGCGCGGGCGGCGCCGCGCTCACCACCTCGCGACGCGCCGCCTCCGCGCGCGGTTCGCGCGACGATCCGCCGCCCCCCGGCCACTCCACCTGGCGCTCCTCCGTGCGGGTCCACGACACCGGCTTCCGTGGCTCCCGCAAGAGCGTCGTGCGTCTCGAACCGCCCTGTAACGGACTCAACGGGCTGCCCGCCATCGGCAAGGAGGTAATTCACGTATCTCTCGCTGGTTTACCTACCGAACGGTCTCCTGATTACTTTCCTTTCACTCATCTATGTATTTTACGATAAATTGTGTAAGTGTCGTAAATTTTTGATTGATGTATTCTCATTTTGTCACAAAGCTTGTGCTTTTAATCTGTGTCTGTGTACTTTATTTTGCTGCAATGATATTGGGGCCGCTTCCCTAATGATCGAACTTTATGATTAAACCAAAACATCGACAAATAGCAATTCAAATAAAAATATTTAATCAATAAAATCAAAATCTATATGACACTAGACGAAAATACTTTATATAACGATATAACTGTTTCACTATAGTATAAAACACTTATATCAATCAAACAACTTTTATATTTAATTAACTAACCATTGCTTCTTGTTATTTGCCACCGCAATGTCGTGCAGTGGAGAGGACAACAAGAGCTTCCAGACCAAAGAGAAGGCTAAGTTAAAGAATAATATTAATTACGTAGGCATGTATACTTTTTAAAATAAATAAACATAGAATAATTTAGTTACACTCTTGTAACTAATAAATCATTTCATGCTAGAATGTTACCGACATTATTAATAAAGGTAGATATACTTATTAAGCTAGAAATATTGCAAATAAAGTCTACGATCGCGCAAGTATCACCGTAAGATACCGTCAGCAACATCTACGTATTTTGAGTGTATATCAATTAATGGCCGAACTGCAATCAGTTCTTTAAAAAATAATTTGTGCTGAGTGTTGTGCACCGAGTGATGTTCCATTGTGTAATTTCAATTAAAAACGCATAAATTGCACAAAGTGAATCATGCTTATGCTAGGTAATCTTTTTGGAAAATATCACCTTTTTGGTTTACCGATCCTATTGGCATATGCGCTTCTTTATTGCACAAACACAATATTTCTTATATCATTATTCCAACCGTATTTATAAATAAATATTAAACCAAAATTCATAACTATATTAATACGAATAAAAGAGTAAACGGTTTGGTATAAAATATACCGTAATATACTGAGGACGTCCGTGCTACGCCGTACCCGTACATCTACGAACTTTAGGAAATAATAAGCCCGCGTACCGTGTAGCGTTTATAGTATAGTAGTTGTAGTTAATAAATAGTAAATATTGTGATTTTTGTTTAAGTGATAGCCTTCCTTCAACACCTACATACCCTCAGCAGAGCGCGATGACTACCGAGATATTATCTTGATTTGATACGCCTGAACGGACTTTCAAACGCTGATAGAGGTTTCATAACAATATCCTTACGGTACTTACGTTCCATTTCCGGACTAGGAAACGTTTATTTTCACTTACAGACTCTAATACTATTCACTTTAGTCAACCGAGTACTTATTTTTAAATCAATATCCGATTTTTATCTTCGTTAGATATTTTATTAAAAATTGCGACTTATTCCAAGAATTTTCCTTTTATATATTATTATTGTTTATAAAACAATTTATTGTTTGAAAAAAAAATAACCTGCTCCTTCGGCAAAAGTATTAAATAAAATATTAATATTCTTGACGATGATTACTCTGACACGCTCGCTTCAAACTCATATGTTAGTATGTAGATTGAAACTTTTCCATGTGGGTATTTAAATTGGGGCCTTACCGGCCGAATAACGCCTTCACAAATCTGTGAGGCGATAATAATGATATTAATAAATGAAATATCTTTATTTTGTATGGACCTATATTTTTTTTATAATGCCACCGGATCGGAACGCGTCTTCAACTCAAATGACCTTGCAAGAACCTCAACTACGCTAGAATTGGGCGTAACAAATCGATGTTGACACGTGACATCGCGGCAAAAACTTGGATTCACGTGGAATAAAACTCGATTCTACCCTAAAGAGGACTTACAGATTTCAAACGAAATGTGTGCAATGTATCACGATGTAAAATTTGATGTTTTTCTATTAAAAATGTTACGATACATACGTAAACAGAGGTCTTCAATATTTACGCTAAAATTCTCAGTACCTTCACACTATTTAATATCTTTCTCAAAAGAAATTACCATACTTATTTTTTGGTTTTTAAAAACAACACACACTTCCCATTTCCCATATTTACCTAATTACTAAAGTACAAAAAAAAACGATTATGTGTCGAATGTTGCTGAATTTATTAAAGCGTAATATATGTCACGCTACAATAAATCTAGGTTTTCAGAGAGCACTATGCTTCAGATTATTTAATTGCGTCAAGAATAGCGTTTTAGATCCACGAAATCTTAGGTATTAAAATAAATTATTGATATATCTTTATTATGTTCTAGTGAGTAACATCAATATTACACTCCTGTGGTATTGATCATACACTTTTGTAATATAATCAATACAATTATTCCCAAACAAATTAGATATAGCAGTACAAAAAGATTAGGAGAGGTGAAACTAGTGTTCAACGGTCTGTTTGGTAAATAAATATATTTAGTTAAATAAAATATTAATGAATATTTAATTATAAATGTTCAGCTAAACATATAGTTAGCAGAGTCTACATGTAATGATGTAGATAGTATAAAAGTATAGCTTAGTTGGTAAACAATAATACATAAAATAAAATACATACATAAAATAAAATTTTATGTATGTTGGTACATACATACATAAAATTTTAAACATAAGTATTTCTTTTTCATGTGTATAAATTGTAAATGAAATAATATGTGAAATATTTCTGCAAACCTTAAGAAATGTTCTATACTTAAACATTTTAGCACCAATGAGGAATTTTAAACTTAATTTGGCACCTTTTTGTATATTTGAGTACATAGACATATGAAATCAACTACTCATAAAATAATGTTTCATGTACAAAAACTTATGAATAAATTTAAAAAACCGTTTATTTTCATACAATCAAACATTAATTGTGTATTTGAATTAAAAATGTAAGTTTGTTTTGTTAGAAATGATACTGGACTGTCATGATTGATCATGTCAGGTTACTTTGATAAAAGAGTAGGGCGCTATAAATAAATCTAGGTAGATAAGTTCCGTGCCTACATACGCCCCGTTGAAGCTTCTCGCTCTAGCGCGCTAAGCCTTCTTACATGTGGGAGAAGTAGCAAGTAGCAAATGAACTTAAAGTCTGATGTTAAGACGTTACTGTAGTCCATAAACATTTTACTAAGTCCAAAAGGACTAGACGCTCATAAAAAGTCAAAGTAACACTGTCCCCCTTCGACCAATGTTATTCTTGATCGAAACCATACCCTCTAAATTAGGATGTAGTAGAATGTGATCTACATAGATTCAAGCCTTCTACAGTCACCGCCTGTAAAAAAATGCAGCTTTATTATTATCCTAATTATTATAAATGCGAATGTCCGTTTATTTGTTTGTTTGTAATGCCTTCACGCTTTAACTACTTGACCGATCGTTATGAAATTTTGCACACACATAGTAAGAGGTCCGGAAAAGGACATAGAGTACCTTTGATCCCAAAAAAATGTACTACTCCCGAGGGATAGAAAAGTAATTTTTATACCTACAATCTATTTTGATACCTACGGGATCTTTGTGCGAATGTAGTCATTAGCACGAGCGAAGCCGCGGGTAAAAACTAGTTCTATATAAATGCGTAAAATTGTATCTACTGTGGTACTAAGTATCGTTATAATTAAGTAGTTATAATACTAACAACAGTACATTCTAAGTTTATTTGAGTTGAGGTTTATATCAAAACAAAACTTTGGCTCAACCAAAAAAAGCTTTTTAAATACACATTCTTTGTAATCATTTACGTTCTTGAACTCGAAAAATCTGCTCGGTACCTGAGTTTGTTATATTTCATACAAAGTAGATACATGTAAAGTAGTTAATAATTTGTAAACAAACAAAACAAAATGAGGCAAGACACGAGACGAGTTATGTAATTGACACAAACCTGAACTAAATTATTGTAGAAAAAGCCGTGTTGTTGGCCAATTCTAAAGTTATGGTAAATACAATTATTTATGGACGTGGTAAGTAAGATAATTTACAGAGTCGGTTCTAAGAATTCTTGAATGAAAAGAGAGCGCTTGTTAACGAACTCAGCCGTGCATCTTTTGTAAAGGGATTATAGTGTTGAAACTAATATTTATAATGTTATACCAGTAATGTTTGTTGTATATTTTTTATATTTTATAAAAATCTTAACAAACGATAAATCGCAACTACTGTTATTCTTTTGGACTACGATAGATTTGATTATTTGAACGAAATATAATAATATTATAATATTTTGTTTGAGAGCCAAAAATGTATATTGATTTAGATAAAGATATTGAATATTGTGAAGCCACGTTAACATATTCTGAATGTGCCGTGTGGTGTTGGTCTTAAAAAGGACTCTACTCTACTCGCTCTTTCCAAAGGTGTCGTACAAGACGGCTGAACGTTGAAATTCAGAAAATGGGCAGCAGCATCTACTTGAGTAACATCAGCACCTACTGCGAACACCAAAACATGTTTGTGTCGCTGATCTCGACGTCGAATATAAATTGTTAATTTTGACAAGTCATATTTTGTGGTCGAGGCGGTTGACGAATATCATTAGTTTCACTAGCGGATTTTTTATTTTTATTTATTTCTTTATTGCAACTCTACAGTAGGGCAAAATAACAGCTACAATAGGGCCGACTCAATGCCTGATGGCATTCTCCACCAATCAATTCTGGGAGGCTGGAGAAATTGCGGCAGGTTTAAAAGACGGATGCCGAATTCCGTTTAAAAAAAAAAGTTTGCGTTAACGCGTTTATGCATTATCAAAATATGAAAACTAACTCGATGCTACACCAGCCAGCGCTGCGACGCCAGTTGGTGGCTGTTTCCTTAGTGAATTATCTCCCAGGTCCAATAGTTGATCTCAAAAGACTGGTAAATGAGGCAACATAAACAACGTGTATGAATTCACGAACACACATGCAGTGTTTTAAGATGGTTAAAATATTGTCATAATACAACCTATTTCTTATTTTATTGCCTGCTTATTCATACAGCGCACGCGAAGATAATTCTGTTTTCGACGTATTTCAAGATAGTATTATCGTAACCTTGTTTCCTTACGGTCGAGACTAGTTACTTGTTGTTAATATTCTGAAATTGAGGAAAATAACATCTACTTATTAATTGTGGTTAACTGATAACCTCAGTAGGTACATCACTTTCATATGCCGAATTTGTTACAGGGAAAAGTAATAATGGATTAATGAATATGCAATATGTGTATAGTACCTACTTACAATGGTTCGTAGTATAGTCAATATTAATAACATATTAATATTAATTATACATACGTCTGATTTAATGGCATGGTAACGAAAAGCCTTCGTTTTATCGACTACCAGCCTGCGGTCGCTTAAAACTCAGTTTTTTACATTTTTATGTCGTATGATAACATAATCAAATCTACATGTCTGTAAATCGTCCAAGATGTCTACTAATTGATGCAGTCTACTAGACCACACTAGTCCAGTATGGAACTACCTAATATTTTATTCTGAAAAGAGACATGATCATGATCATCAGTGATAGTGGTTAGGATATTGATGTTTGAACGGCAATGCTTCAATATAACAATAATAAGATTATAAATACATCTAGCACTTTAAAACTTTTTCCTAGAAGTATTTCCATAATTTGAAAGGTAAAATATTAATCCACATTTTCCCGTACCTCGGTGTTAGAATCTGTTCAAACACTCCGCATTTTGCACCTAAGTATCAGAAATTTTATGCACATTACATTTAACACGGTTCCGTTTTTAAAGTTTACTCTCATTCTTACTACAACACGAACGTTAAAAGTAATGAACCCGCAAGGCGCAATGTAAATATGTTTATATATAAATGTTACACTTCACAATCTCTGTGCGCAGTTGAGGAAGCTTTTTATAGCCTTTTTCGTACTTCTATATACAGCTTCCGCTAGTTGGCTATTCATAAAGTCAGAAATTAATAACCTGATGACGTAGTACCTACTTCAGTTTTCGAGTGAATTTTATAAGCAGCTTAATAGTAAGCAAAATTTCTTAAGCTTGTAGTATTAGTAATTCTAGTATACTTACAGACAGTTTCTTTTTCTTTTTTAACATAAAGATTCATTTGTTTACTGCAAATTGATATCTTTAACATCAATGCTACATAACAATGGATGAAGGTTTTATAAAAGCTTGAAGATAGTCACAAGGTGAATTAGCTTCTGACGATAAGTGTTCGCTTCGCAATGCTGTTGTCACATTAGTTGTTGTATTTTGCTAGATTTATTTTCACTAACTAATACTGTATATTTATATCTACATCGTATAGAATTCTGTAAAACCAGGTAAAGTAAGCATTAACGTGGCATAATACAAAGGTTTATTTAAATGGTAAGAAAATGACACATATTATGTAGGTATTCATAACTTTCATAAATTGAGCTTTTTCACACCAAAATTGTTAATCCATTTCTCCATATCTCTCATGAGGAGTCTGTAATAAAGAATGAAACCCATTGTCAATAGAATGTTAATATGTCATTGTGACCAAAATTTACTTAGAAAATGCCTCGTTGTCCGCAGGTTCTGTCATTGGGTGCGACAGGAGGCCACAAGGGAACCACGCAACCATCCCACCCCTGCACTATCCTCCACCATTCTCCTTATAAGGTATGTATGATTCGTAGCATTCTAAATGTTTAATATAATGGTTCAGAAAATTTTAAAAAAATATTTATTTATTTATAACCATTACATCTATCATTACAGGTTAAGAACCTAATGCGATAGAGTAGCTAAATAAAATTAATTTAAACATAATAAAAACGTAATCAAAATTTAAGCAGTTAAAACATTACAAGTAGAAAAAAAAATGATTATAATAAACCTTTAGCAAGAACAAATATTTCTCTTCATCTTACGAGTATTTGTCTCAGATAAAAGAAGTAACTAATAAGCATGCAATGCTATGCGAAGTTGTCACATTATGTAACAAACTCCATAATTAGACAAGGTATTCATTGCCACTTTCAAAAAATAAGATATTCTCCTTTCAAAGAATAAGATATAGTTATGGATGCTGTAGTATCCACCCTTCCATGAAAACGCAAAACTGTATTACGAGAAAAAAAAACGAATTGACAATAGTATCTCCTACACTATAATCAGAACTACAGTAAAATATAATCATTACCAATGCAACATTTGATTGTGTGTACATAAGTGGCTATTCGGTCATAAAAGCAACATCAGTGATGACGTGGCCGGAAAGCCCGTATTGGATTTAAATATTTAATGCATTTTTTTATGGAATTCAGTTAATAATACCCCGTTGGTTAGTAAAAAATGTTTGTCGCATTGACCTCGCTTGTATTCAGCATGCAAAAGTAAAAATTATGTTCTAAAGCTATTATTTTTCAGGGAAATGAATATGCTTGCCGCTTGTTCGTTCTACTTTTTAACTGACTTTAAAAACCCGAAAGAGGAGGTTCTGAATTCGACGCATATTTTATGTATGTTATAGAATATATGAGCGTTGGTATTCAAATTAAAGTCTATGTCAAGGGTTCGAATTCGTGGCATCTCTGATTTTTCAATTGCACTTACTTATTTAACAATTTATGAAAACAACATCATGAACAATAACAATGAGACTTTCACTGTCATTGTCCCACGGTAGGGATTTTCCTTTGTCGTGCCGTGCCAAGGACAATCACAAAAGCAAATATAAACACACATTTAGTCCCAGAATCTAAATTTTTTATATAAGTAGAACCATAATTCTTTTTATATAAGTAGAACCATACATAGGCACATACATATACATATCAGATATATTGTAGGTAGTTACTAAAATATTGCCAACACAATTGTATAACGATGTAGGTACGTACTCGTACACAATCGACTGTTGAAATTTTTTTATACTTTATGTACTATATTTTTTTCAGGCCGCTTGGGATTGGTTGATCCTTATATTGGTCATCTATACTGCAATATTCACACCCTACGTGGCCGCCTTCCAACTGAATGAGCCCGACTTTGATAAACGTTCACGTGGCTTCGGCCAAGATCCTATCGTCGTCATTGACATGATTGGTAAATAAACTTTACATTCATAATTTTCTTTACTAAGCTAAGAAAGCTATCTAATACGATATTTTTTTACAGTGGACGTCACCTTCATAATCGACATCTTAATAAATTTTCGCACGACTTACGTGAACGCAGCTGACGAGGTGGAATCCGATCCTGCTAAAATCGCCATGCACTACTTGCGAGGCTGGTTCGTCATTGATCTGGTCGCCGCCATACCATTCGACTTACTCCTCTTCGGCACCGATACCGACGAAGTGAGCTGCTTTTACCTCACATCTAAACCCACCTCATGGTTCCATTCCACACGAGACACAAACACTAGATTTAGACTGTGAAAATTTATGCCTGACTTTTTAGAAATGATTAGACACCAGGCGATCAGTTGTCCGAAATGAAAAAAATGTGAAATATCTACCGTTACAGTATTAGATCACTGACTATACTCACCAACCTGCATATCTCGTAACATCAACACCATCGTGACTCGATGTTTTAGACTAATGAGAGTTTATTTTAACGCATATTCGAGTGTTAAACGACTCACTCCGTTCAGTTTAGAGAATGATGAAATAGGTCGGTATAGAGGCGAACTAGGTCAAGTTACATTTTCACGAGGGCCACTTTAAGAGGAAGAAATATGAATGCGTACAAACTATCTTTAAATCGTTTTTATTTTTAAGTTCCTACCGTTTACTGAACCCATGTCTCGTGGTATTTTCGGACAAATGAAGCTCTGGATAAATTTTAGCCATTCACGTACAGTAGTGGAATGCAGTTGCCGCAACTGTCACTCTAACATGTTATTACACAACTTAAATAATTTAATTAATGAATTACTTTAAATGCCGATCACAACTAAGCCCCACTTAAATTAAATCCAATTGGCTAATTATGTTTTGTTTAAAATTTAATCGAACAGTCACTAGTCATATGTCAGTATTATTTCTGTATATCGATATTCATTTCACATTATTTTTATTTTATATAAATAAAAATTATGAGGTCTTATGTACAAAATAGCTTTTATAAAATATAATTGTCCTCAGATAGCTCATTTATTTGTTTTGTTTGAAAGTCTAAACGGTATGAAGAGAGCCCAAGGTGGGTGCGTATTGAATTTGTAATACCATTTCTTGTTACAGCAGGGGCTGGAAAGTGATGAGGTATACCATCTTTGTGAACTATTTTTATGTTGCTGCCACTCTATTATATATTTTTAGTTGACATAATTTTTAAATTGTTTTCCACTAGCCGTAAATCCACCATCTAAGCGAATGCGTAAATGGAAGATAAGGACGCTTCCCTTGAGCAATGATCTAATTTTTAAATTTTACACAGTACCAAACATTAAAATTGCTCACCTGCTAAATTCACTAGCTTGGCCACTAAAATTAATGATAAGGGATAATTTCAACAGATGTTTGTGGAAGATTCTCTTTATTTATTATGGTATACGAACGTACAAAAGTACGTCTTTTCAGAGGCTTTAGAACAATCAACGAAGCGGAACTAATAGTTTCACAACTTTGAAAGTAGACAAATAAAGCTTTAAGGATTTGTGGTATTTCGAAGTGGTAACGATTGTGACATCGTAATGGCAAGATATGTTCAAGGTTGCCGACGCATCTGCTAATTTTTGTTAAAGCATGGTATTTCATATTTTGTGCCGCATTAAACAAAAGTAACATGGTACTTAGTATTGAACTCAGAAATTATTTATTAACTGCTCGGTATTTGAGTAAGCATTATGTATAAAATATGAAATTGTAATGGTACCTTACGCATTAGTAGATATGAGAGACATGGTCATGAGCTTTTTCCATAGTTAAAGAGCAAGCAGTGAGATGCACAGAGCTTGGTAGCCGATACGCTCACACTTCCCAGACGAAATTTTTTGTACAAATCAAATAATCGCCTTTTCACAACATGACTAAGCACAAAGTATATATTCAGAACATTAATAGCATACTTATAGCACCCACCTTACATCAGAAATGTTATACATGAAAATTAAATCCCGTTCACTTACTGAATTGTTTAAATTAACAATCTTCGGTAATATTGAAAAGTTTAAAAATCCTGTTTTTATTGTATGTATCTTAATTATTTGGCTATCCAATTTACATATTGTTAAAGTTAATTGGAATTCAATTTGTTTGTTATTTTTTATTTCTTAAATAAAATAAAATTTTATTTCAATATTTTTATCATCTTATTTCCCATATTTTGTCCGCCTTTGTTATTCAATTCCCAGTAAATGCCACATGCTTTAATTTTCAATGATCATAATATAACATTTAATTTATTTTCTTAAAAATGAGACATCTTTCTATAATTAACAATATAAATATGTATAATTACCTATGTCAGCCTATCGATATGCATTGGGTAAAAAATGTGTTCACATATTAACAAATGTTACAGAATTGGTAATGTTGAACTACTAAATAACGCTACAGATTTCGACTTAACAACAAAATTAAGATAAATTTAGATATGCTATAACAGATGCGATCTTTTAATAATATGTGATACTTGATTTTTGCATCGTATCAGATAACCAGACGTATTTGACTATTATTTAAATTAAATATCATCCATATACCTGTTTAGCACTAGAAACGCGAGCGGGATGTCAAGAAATACGTTACGAGCAATTCACATAACAGTTTGAATAGTTAAGGAACGTTATAACGCAAAGCGACAATCACAGGTACCGCCATATCGATCTGTAAACCCCGTAGTCACGCTATGTAAGGCTAGCGTAGAACCGACCCAGTTATACCTGTAATAACAATTAAACATTTAACGTATTCGTGTAAAACTTGGACACTTGTAGCAGTACACTTAGTTTTAAACCCTGTTTAGATCGATCGCTTTTGTACAGAGTGAGTCACTGATTATATTATTATAAACCAATCAAAGGTGAATGGCACGGATCATCATCACGCACCTGTACCAACACCACACTCATATGGATTAAAAATGATAACGTATTAAAAGTCATATAAACGTAGTTCAATGTACCATTTGAAGTGTGCTCCCATAATAGCATTTATATCCAAAGTAATTCGTAAATATAACATTAAACCGTAATGCTGCATACTCGTAGTTACTCGTAACCCGGTTTAGAGAGAGCAAACTATTTACCTTTCACTTCGAGTACGAATTGAAAACTTTAGAATTTAATATAAATTTACCTGCACCGCAACCTATAATGATGCCAGCTAATTTTATAGTTTTGATACAATTGCTTGTAATTTTGCAAACTATCTGAGTTTGGCTGAGCTCGGGAGATGTTCTCATAGTACAATCATAGAAAACTTTTTGCTTGGTTGAAGTGAATACCGCTGCGAAGCCTCATTGATGCTACTTAGTAATACGCGAACGTTCATATAAAGCTTGAGTTCGTTTTGCGGCTACCGTAACTGCTGGTGACTATACAGCTTTTTGATCTACTCTGAATGTTTACAGACGACAACCCTCATCGGTTTATTGAAGACGGCACGGTTGTTGCGGCTGGTGCGTGTCGCACGCAAAATTGACAGATACTCCGAATATGGAACTGCCGTCCTTCTTCTGCTCATGGCCACCTTCGTACTTATAGCACATTGGCTCGCTTGCTTATGGTAAGTTTTGTTTTGTTTTTCTTTTGTGTAACAAACTAAACAAACGAGTTGTTGTTGTGTGTAGGTATGTTAAATATTCTGTAAACCTACGGACTTCTATATTTAACTTCTAAATTTTATTGTTATCGTAAATAAGATTGTAATAAGAGTTACTACCTTCTAATGACTAAGTTAGGAGGTTTCATATAAGTTTACACCTAAAGTATACCAAGGCCTTCAAACACAAACATAACGGCGCTACACTCTTCTTATAAATGTTAGGCAGGAATGTTTCATCTACAAATGTATATAAGAAGTTGGATCTTTCTATTTCTTTTTTTTAATTATATTATATCTTTAGGTACGCGATTGGAAGTTGGGAAAGACCACAACTTCACGCACCCATCGGTTGGTTAGATGCCCTCGCGAATGATGTTCAAGCTTCCTACGACAACTCCACAGGGCCCTCAATGCGGTTAGTAGAGCATAAGTAACCACTTTACTTAATACTGCAGAGTCCGGACTGTGTGTAGGTATAACTGATCGTTTTGAATTTTAGATCTCGTTATATCACCGCGCTTTACTTCACTTGCACATCCCTAACGAGCGTCGGCTTCGGAAATGTAGCACCCAATACCGACGTGGAAAAAGGTTTCACGATATTCGTTATGCTTGTTGGATGTAAGTACTCCGCATTAAATACGTTATGTAACCACTGATTCAAAAAAATAATGAGGATTATATTGTTTGTTTTTAATGACTAGCACCAATTAATTAACAATGCATAAAGTTATACGTTGTTTCGAAAGTTTTAATAAAATTCATATTTGACACTTAACGATTTTGCCTATCGAATTACATTAAATAATTCGTTAATTTCCAGCGCTCATGTACGCCAGTATATTCGGAAACGTATCTGCAATAATACAAAGACTGTATTCCGGAACGGCGCGTTACCACACACAGATACTAAGAGTGCGCGAGTTTATCCGTTTCCATCAGGTAATGGCCGCTAGTAATTTAATGTAATAGCTTGGACGGAAACTTTGTGCCTTTTCGCAGAAATGCATCAGCCTGTGTTACATAATTCAGTGCTCTGAATTCATAATACTTTCATTCTGATCCCCTTTACAACTCGTAGCACTCTATATTATTCAGTTTTAATTTTCTCTTCTTTCAAATATTGATTTTAGTAGGCTATTTTTTGCTGAACATTGTCGAAACATGTTTAAGTGGACAATATGCATTTATTATGTAACATTTGCAGATTGAATAATAATAGCGTTATGTTGAGAGTGTTGAAATATCCAAATCCATAAATTCACTTATGCACATATCCTATCTTATATACGAGTAAATAAACTATGAGTTAAATGTAATAGACAAAGCAAATTAGGTGTAGCACTTCTTCAATTCTACTCAGAAACGTTTTGGGACAAAATATGGATAAAGTACATTAAAATCACAGATTCATTGTTGTAATCGTACTCTTTGTCAGATCACAAATCCTCTGCGGCAACGATTAGAGGAGTATTTCCAACACGCGTGGAGCTACACAAACGGCATTGACACGTCGAGCGTGTTGAAAGGATTCCCCGAGTGCCTTCAGGCAGATATCTGTCTACATCTTAACCGCAATCTGCTCGCTAGCTGCGCTGCTTTCGATGGTGCTAGTCCAGGATGCTTAAGGTAATATTTAAAACAATTTTATTCTTAAGTAATTAACCGCTCTGGACACTTGTTGATAGTGTTTAAATGTGTAAAAAGAACGATGAAGGTTGAAATAACTATCAGTAATGCTCTACGCTCGTTTAGTCCATGTGGTCAAAATTCCGATACATATCAATACGGTGTAGATATCAGTAGGTATCAATAAGTTAATATTCCAAAAAAACATGATAATTATTAAAACTACAATATAACATAATTATAAACTAAGTAAATATATAACTAACTTATACTAAATAAATGAAATAA